>PVHP010020020.1:0-31162 GCA_004024765.1 Zapus hudsonius
AGATTGGATAAAAACTTGTGGCCTGGCATAGTGCTGTTATTCTGGGTATGAGATGCTGTTGCCAACATAAACAAAAAGGGGGAACTGCAGGGAGCCGGGACGATCGCCATTACAAGATGGCGCCCACTTCCTTGCAGCTAAGTGGTAAACAACTCCATATTAGGCAATGCTTTGGTGAGAGACGCGCCTCTGGCTTTGCACATGCGTGGATTATGTATTGGTCCCTAGCCAATCCCGTGGCGCCTGGTGATGGCGAGCTGGCGTCAGCCAATCATGGGGCGACCTGTGTCCCTTCTCCCTATTTAAGCAACTGACTCCTAGTGCTGGGGGGGGGGGGCTCGCTTCCTGCTCTCCCTTCAATCAAAAGGCTCTCCAATAAAGTGTGATTTGAGAAGAATCCTCGAGTGGTGGTTGTTCTTCCTCGCTGGTCGAGGAGCTCGCCGCAATAGACAACCAGATATTAAGGTATAATGGAAGACTTTATTTAAGGGAACATGGGGAGTTACAGAGTTCTCTAGGCATCAGTGTGGGGAGAACAGGTGGAGAGTTTTAACAGAATGTATGCTGTTCAGCTAAATAAGCAGGAAGAAGAAATATCATGAGAAGGAAAGATTCAGGTGGAAGAGAAATCCAGCCCCCTCACCACAGGCTGTGGTGTGGGGCTGGGGAGACCTTACAGGTCCCTAGAAAGTCAGAGGTCCTTCTTCTAGGCCATGTGGGTTAGGAAGAGACAGAATTATCTGTTCAGTGGTTATTTCCTGCCCCAGTTGAGCAGGGAGACAGGTGGTTGGTTTATACCTTACCAATCAGTTTTAGCGCCTAGGTTTTGAGCTCTAGCTAGACACCTCCCATTCAAGGGGAGGGGGTCCATGGAGCTGCCTGAAACTGACACAATCCCCCCTCTGAAGAAATAACCCTAACTGCTGTTAGGGAACTGGGCAGAAAGAAGTACATACATGTTTAAGAAATAAGAATACCCATTTTGATCCTGTAGGAGGCAAAGCAAAGCTCTGACTGGGGAAGGGTTAAGGAGGAGCTTCCAACATGGTGTGGGGTCTCTCTCCCAAACTCCTACAATTCCACATGAGAGAAAACATCTGATATTTGTCTGAGTGTGGCTTATTTTGAACATGATGATCTCGTTTCATCCATTTTCTTGAAAAAGATACATTTAATTTTTTCTTGCTGAATAAAACTCCATTGTGTGTTCTCTCTCTTCTTTTGCTATGGACATCTAAGCTGGTTCGTATATGATTTGAGTTGGCTGTGCTGTGTAGGAGAGTATAGTCTTAAATTTACAAATGGTTTGGTTTTCAAATTTTTAAGTAAAAAATATTCATAATTGATAAGTCCAAAACTGGTTTTGGGTTTTTGAAAACTAGTTTTAAATTTTACCTTACCAAAAAAGATAAAAAGTAAAAATAAATTTTACTTTTTGCCTTACCAAACTTGGCTCTGTTATTTGCTAGTTGTTAGTAGAAATTTTGTTTACCTATAGAAGGACCCAAAAGATTTTGTAAGCTGTAAGCAACTTGAAGCTTTTTTTTGTACTAGCGACAAATTCCAACATGATATAAGTAACCTCATGCTATTTCTTATCTTCTTTGACACTTGGTACTGTGTGTAGCCCAGAGCTATGGAGTAGCCTTGGGGTGATGCCAACGATTGGGACTGAACTTAGGCTGCCCCATGAGCGAATCGAGCCTCCTTGCTTTCCCAGCCGAGAGTCCACATCATCTGAGTGGGTGCCGTGTGGACCCAACCCCAGTTGAATTATACCATGCCATTTGTGTGTAAGATATTATTTCTATTTTTAAACTTTTGTATTGTACGAGGATGTATGTGTGTTTGGGTGTCTGTGAATGTGGGCACACATGTATCACAGAATGTGTGTGGAGGTCAGAGCACAACTTTTGGGTTGAAGCTTCAGGAAATTCTCCTGTCTCTGCCTCCTCCCATCTTGACCTCAGTGTGCTGGGACTACAGAAGCTCACCATGACGTCTGGCCTTGGAAGTGGGTCTGGGGATCCAACCTGGGTATGGCCGCCTGAGTGGCAAGCACTTTATCCACTGAGCCATCTCCCAGTGCCTGTTTTCCATTTTGTTATGGAAATATGATCTGTTTTAATCTGATAAGTGTTTCCATGGTGACCGTGGGTGGAACACTGCTTGGGGAGAGGTCCAGATGAGAACAGAGCATAGTGGTCATGGGTGTGAAGGTGCCCAACAAGCCCTTTACTTTGCATATTAACCTTAAAGTTTGTTAACTTTAATTGTAAAAAGAATGACTCAGTGAACCAGCCTGAGAAAAGAATTTAGTTTGGTTGGTTTTGAACTATGTTCTCATGTTTGCATTTGTTACCTTTATCTTTACATAAGGATTAGGGTTCCACTAACCCCTATGATGACTATGTTGTATTATGGGGCAAACCCAGTTCCCAAGTGTTACACAGGATTCTTATGATGAAATATTTTTTGTGATTAACTCACTTTAATGTGGTTTTCCCCTTTTCCTTTATCTTGTTAGAATCCCTGAGCAAGCAGACCCTGATTAGCCTGTTTGACACACTCAAATCTGCTTGTGAATCATTACTCTAGGCCTAAGCTCCCACTTCAGTTAGGTAGGGGAATTTGGCATTGCTGATAAAGTAGCAAGTGTGAGAATTTGTGGAAAAGTTGACCTAGAGGATGGTAATAATAAAAAGGCAGACTCACTTAAGTTATCTGCGTAATTACAACCAAGAGAACTGTGTATGCAGCTGTGAATATCAGAAGAGGAAGTTTACAGAATTTTATTGAATATACTGTACTTGAGAAGGAAGTTCATGATGACTAAGATATTGGCTTTGGTTTCAGCAACTTAAATTCCTTGCTGGAGGAACTTGAGTTCTTCAGAGTATTGAATCTTATAAATGGCTGGAGAGTTTCCCAAATTGGGCACTTCAAGACAGAAAAGCATTTTCTTTACTTTGAGACAGGGGCTTGCTATTTAACCCAGGTTGAACTTTTTTTTTTTTAAATGTAAAGACAGGTAAATATAAAAATGTGTACATGACTCTTAAAATATGTAATAGTACAGGAACAT
Source organism: Zapus hudsonius (assembly GCA_004024765.1). NCBI lineage: Eukaryota > Metazoa > Chordata > Mammalia > Rodentia > Dipodidae > Zapus > Zapus hudsonius. Next base: position 3,086 of record PVHP010020020.1, read on the forward strand.
TGTAATAGAAGTTGTAAAGTATGTTTACAAAACTAATGACAACATGAATTAGTACCATAGAAAACCTTCCTCCTGAATAGCAAACTAAAAGAACTGTTAATTAGAGGTAGGGGGAGGGGGCTGGAGAGGTTGCTCAGTGGTTAAGGTGCTTACCTGTAAAGCTTAATAACCTGGGTTTGATTTTCCAGTACCCACTTAAAGCCAGATGCATGAAGTGACACATGCATCTGGAGTTCATTTGCAGTGGTTAGAGGCTCTGGCACACCCATTCTCTCTCTATGTCTCTGCTTGCAAATAAATAATAAATAAAATAAGAAAGGTAGGGGAGATTGCCCAGGCCAAAGGGCCCTGTAGAGTGTGGAGAAAGCTTAATCCTAAAACCATGGGCACTGGCTGGTAAATCCCAGTGCCAGAACTGAGTTACTCCTCACACTGAGCTGTTGGTTGGGGAGACCCAGTGATGTCTCCCAAACAATGTCGGCCATTGCCAAAGCACTTAGTTACCCATCAGAGCTAACTGATAAGGCCCTATTGCTGAAAATACCACAGGCTGAGGACACAAACATTATATTGGAACTTAGAAAAAGGAGGCCAGCTCCCTGCTGGCTAGCCCTCATAATACTATATAAGCTACTGGGGAATAATGGCCACCAGCAGTTGAACAAGCTGGTATCCTGCTACGAAATCAACCAGAGGACAAGATGCACACACCTGTGCAATAGTGGCATACAACCTATGTGAGTAATCAACAGCTCTCTAATTGGATATGAGGCTCATTCAGTGGGAGAGAACTCATGCCTGGTACTGAGAACCAAGTCATCATCTAATGGATAGGAATGTCATAGACTCCAGAGAGGAGCTCCTACTGATCTTCAGCTAAGAAAAATGGTTCTATCCATCAAAAAGTCTTTTAAATAGCTGTGCCGATCCCCTTGAATCCACACTGCTCTCACTTTTGTTTGGAAAATCTGCTTTTGTTTGTTTATAGATGTCAGTGAGAACCAGGGAGACCCAAGATCCATCAATGCTACAAGAAAAAGAAAAGATAGCCAACAGGTTAGCACAAGATGGCCACCTCTGTCATATTGGTCAGGGCCCAGGAGCCATTACAGAGGAAGTGGTGATTTAAACATGAGTACAGCTCTCACTGCTCATCTGACACAGCCAGCTCCAGGGAGACTACAAGAGAGCCAAACACTAACTAGACTTATAACGCTCCCACCAAGGCTCAAAGAACATCGCAGAAGAGAGGACGGGAAGATTGTAAGAGCCACAGGGAGAAGGAGTATCCTGGGGTATTGCTTTTCCCACAACCACAGATGCATTCATGATGCCACAGTGAATACCAGTAACCCCACTGTGGAGGGCCCTCAGTGGAATGGGGGCAGGGGAGAGAGGATATGAGTATAACCCTCTGGGAATATGATCACATGAGGTATGTTCATACAGTAAAGCTCCTAATTAAGGTGTGTTTAAGGAGCTTATCAGTCAAGGTCAATTGGGAATCGACTTTGTGAATAGAGTGAAAATATGTGACCTCCAATTTCTATGGTCTAATTATAATAATTTCTCTTCAAGAAACACTTGAGACCAACAGAGTTATCTCATTCAACCTGAATGTGGAACCCAGATTTATGTTGCACAGTGAAAGTATACAAAGGTGGCTATTTGTCTGGATAATAAGTAGGAAGGAAAGAAGAAAGACAGGTGGTTTTGGCTTTCCCACCTGTTGCCCTGCAACTAAGCAGAATGCTTTTTATTTCCTTCTCTAGTTGCTCCTACTGAGGCAGGGAAAAGGGTGGGAGCCATGCTTGGACTTCTACTGTGAGGTGGGGGTGGAGGGTGGGAGCCATGTTTGGACCTCCTCTGAAACATGGTACATAAAGGAGTTAGAAGTAAGCGCACATAGCATTGCTTCTCTCCATTTTCCTAGTTTAGGACTTGCATTTCTGGGTCAGCTTTTAATTACCTTCATTCCATGTTTTCCAGTGACCTGAGTGTTGACAGCATGTTTATTCTGCCGTCTTTGACACACTGGTTTGTCTTCCCCACAGCTCACTGTGTTTTGCATCCCTTCTACTAGTGGCTTTAGCTGGAGGCAGTACTGTGTTCACAGGCACTTGGGAGACTATTAGTTTTCAGAGCTGGCTTTGGGGTCTGGTGAGTGAAGCCAGGGTTCTACTAAACACTGTACAGTACATAGGAGGGCTCCACAACAAAGACTTTCCAGCCTAAAATGACAGTAATGTGACAGTTAAACCTTTACATAAATGTACATACATCTCTTTTATAGTAACTTGGGAGAAATATTGTTTTGGTTCCCATGAGAAGATGGAACTAGGATAAGGGGTATTTGGGAAAATCTCTACAGAGTATAAATAGATGAAAAAAAGCAAACAGAGCTAGAAATGAAGGAAGTTTGAAAAAAACAGAGGCAGGAGGATTCTTCCAAAGTGAGGACTAAATTTCCCACACTCATGGTATGCTGGACCTCTGGCATGGCGTTAGTTCAGATGGGAGCCATGTGTTTGTAAAAGAAGACATTGTCAGAGTAATAACATAACATATATATGGAAGTTAGTTACAGAAGAAATTCTGAAATCCCTTTTTAAAAATAAATGCTTAATTGTGACATTTTGGTTTCAAAATGAGGATTGTAGTTTAAAATGTGAAAAAAGAAATGAAAAGAATTCTATCTTATGTTCTTGTACCTGGCTTTTGTTCCTTGCTAGCAATCTGGGTAAAAGGTTCCTAGAAGACAAAACTTGGTTTCTAGTCATGAACTAAAAGTAAGTGTGTGATCTTTTAAAACCACTTAACCCGTTTGAAACTAGAACTCTTTTAACTATTTGTTAAACTGCCAGTATTTTCTTTTCTGAGTAACTGTTTCATTTTCTTTTGGATGCTGACTTCTGAGTAGTAATAAAGACCTTTCAACTCAATTACCTTTGGACTAGCTTTTGCTGTGCCTGTCTTCCCATGCCTGTCATGACTTACTTAAACCTTTTTATTTGAAATAATTATAAAGTTAAGGGAAATTACAAAGAAATGTGCAGGATGGGTTGCCTCCTCTATTTTTTTCTTTTTGAGGACATGGTCTCATGTATCCCAGACTGGCTTGGAACTTGCTAGAAGGCCAAGGGTGACCTTAAATTTCCGATTCTCCTGCTTCTACTTTCTAAGTGCTAGGATTATTGGTATGTGCCACCATGCCCAGCTTCAGGATGGTTTGCTTTAGATCAAACAGGGTTCTAATTTATTACCCATCACAACAAGTACTTTGCTTATTTCTGTCACCCCTTTCAGTGTGGGTGTCCTAGAGTATCATGATGCAGAAGGACATTCTTAAACAGATTCCGATGTATACTCTTAGGAATTTGAGAAAACTGAAGATCATTGACAGATGTTGTTATTTGGGTGAGGAGCCAGTCCCATACTTCAGTTAATTTGGGATATGGATATTTCTGCCTAGTGACTTGTGTTTAGAAGCTTCTTTTGACATGGATCTTTGTTGACAGATTCAAATGTCTGGGTGATATTTCATCAACGTATGCTATAAAATGTCTCACACCTTGGGTTTGTTTGTGAGCACTGCAGCCCATTTCTAACGTTAAAAACCTTAGCAATGTAATGATGTGAAGCCACATTTAAGAAGGGTTAATGATTAAAATGACATGTATCGGATATGATATAACCCGTAGTTTTCTATTTAAGTTCCAATCAGACAAGTTAGAATTGTTTTTATATACTGTTATCTTTGAAAAAGTTAGATGTAAATACTTCATCTTAATCTGTATTTCTGAAATCTTAAGGACACAGGGAGTTGAGGAGTGTATGAGCATATAGATTGTATCAAAGGAGTGTGGGAAGTCGAGACCCAGTGAAAAGGCTTTCAAAATACTTCAGATGTTAGGCTGTCAAGGCTGAACTGATGGAGGAAGGGGAAGTAGCTCTGTAATAAGGCCTTTACTTGGATGCTCAAGGCCACTGCCAAAAAACCAAAGATGCACAGGAAGCGATGGTAGGACAATTATATCTACCACATCTCTTCAAACCACTTATGGGGCTGGAGAGATTGCCCAGTGGTTAGGTCCTCAAGCCTGAGGGCCCGAGGAAGCCCAAGTTCAAATCTCCAGATTCCATGTAAACAGCTGGGAATGACCATGGCATCTGAAACTCCAGTCTGGCAAGGGAGCAGAGATCCAAGATTTGCCAGCCCTGCGTGCCTGAATGTGGGGTGCCATATCACCCCACATCGCACATACAAAAAGCAAAAAAACACCCCCCCAAAAAACCAAATCAATAAACTGTTTACACTATTGTATTGAAGATAACACTATTGTTGCCCTTCTAATTTCAAAGGTAATACAGTAATGGCAAAGCATATACTCAAAACATAACAGAAATACACAAGTGTAGGAAATACTACCTCTCATTTATGCTATCTATATCTTTATGATATTTTATAATCAGTTCATAATATATAAGTAAAGTTTTCATACTTGTTAGGTTTGTATAAAGTAAAAAGTTTGGAAGTCTTTTGTCATAACCACTTAAAACAATTATTTTATTATGGAAGATTTTAACCGTACAGAGGAATAGAGAAAGGACTAATGAACTCCTGTCCATTTTATTCTCATGTCCATCATTTCTAAATCCAATGTATGTAGACATATCATTGCCACTGAATATTCTGAGAAATCACTAAGATAAGACATAGAATCCCCTTAACCACAGTATGTTTATTTACATGTAAAAAACCCATAATGTCTCATGATCATCAATATCTTCACAGTGTCAGAATTCCCCGGTTATCTTTTTTTTTTTTTTTGGTTTTTCGAGGTAGGGTCTTGCTCTCTAGTCCAGGCTGACCTGGAATTCACTATGTAGTCTCAGGGTGGCCTTGAACTCAAGGCAATCCTCCTACCTCTGCCTCCCGAGTGCTGGGATTAAAGGTATGTGCCACCACGCCCGGCTATCTCATATTTTTTAGTTGATTTAACTAGAATTTAAGAAATTCCCCACTGTTGTCTCCCAATGTTGTTGCATGGATTTGTAGAAGAAACTGAGTGGAAGATGTGGCTGTGTGCCTCCCTTGCTATTCTCAAGCCTCCTCATGCCGAAGGTAGTTTGGTGTAGGGGCTATGGAGGGACTGGATGGTGACTATTGACTTCGCCAGATTTCACTGAAAGGATTGTTAGAGTGGCTGTTCGGTGTAGTAACACATTAACTCCTGCACTTCGAAGGCCAAAGCAAGAAGACTATGAGATCCAGGCCAGCCTTTTTGCATAGCAAGACACTGTCTTTAAAAAACAAAAACAAACAAACAGAAACCCAACAACTAGTTATGCCCTTGGTGAATAATGCTGGAAGAAAAAGAGGTTGTATTAGGCACATTGGTAGGCTATATATTTAACTTTAACAAGTTTGTTTTCCCAAAGGATTTGCAGTGATAGTTTTGATTATTTTCAGTGTTTAGTGATGACTTTGAGATCCAAGACCTGCTTCCCTTTGTGATTAACTGAACAGATCTGGAATTGGGAGTGTGTAGTTAGCATGACTGTTTGGAGTTCTCTCTCTCTCTCTTTCTCTGTATACATATATACGGAGGTGTGTCCCTCACATGCACAATGCAGAGGCCAGAGGGACTTTGGGTGTCTTCCTTTTTTGCTCTCTCACCTGATTTCCTTGAGACAAGGCTTCACACTGAGCCTGAAACTGCCTTTGTATTTTTTTTTTTTTTCCGTAGGTGGGGAGGTACTGGCTGATCAGCAAGACCTGACAATTCTCCTGTCTCTGCCCCTCTCAGGATTGGGGTTACAAGCATGTGTGGCTACTCCTGGCTTTTTATGTGGGTGCTGAGGGTTGAACACAGGTCCTCACACTTACAGGGCAAGTGATCTTACCCACTGAGCAATCTCCTGGCCTGATGAATTCATGGCAATTATTTGATTTGAGACAGTTGCTACATTGTTGAGTACACATTTACTGGAGTTAGCCCATCGGATAGTGCAAGTAACTTACCCTTCTTACCATCCTTGTCCTGGTGTTCTTATCACATCCTGGTGTTAGGGCAGTGCCGGCTTGAGGTGCCATTGGTGCTGCACAGAGGTCCTGGCTCCTCCCCCACCTCTTCACCAAAGCACTTCTTGCCCAGTTCTTTTCTTGTGTTCATAGCAGAAGGTTAAAAAAATGTTTTGAGAAAAAGAGTTAGAGTATACAGATAAAAATGTTTGAAAATCATTGCTGTTTGTATATTATTTCAGTAAAGGCCAGGATCTCATTTTTGGAAAATATTTTCTCCCTCTTACCTAGTACATTACTATTTCAGTGAAAAACTTTATATTATCAAATGATTTTTTTTTTTTTAGTGATTTGTCTATTTAATTTCTACCATGTTGGTACTGTGTAGTTTCTCAGTTTCATTATGTTGTATTTGTTACTCCTTTTGCTACAGGCTTTCAACAGACTTTACATCTCTCTTCTTATGAAATTATAACTCCTTGGAGATTAACTAGAGAAAGAAGAGAAGCCCCAAGGCCCTATTCAAAACAGGTGAGTTATCTCTTGAGAAATATGACTATAAGCAATTTTCCTTTTCTTTTCTTTTTTTTTTTTTTTTAGAAGTAGTGTCTCACTCTAGTCCAGGCTGACCTGGATCTTGCTTTGTAGTCCCAGGGTAACCTTGAACTTAACAGTGATCCTCCTACCTCTGCCTCCCAAGTACTGGGATTAAAAGCATGAGCCACCATCCCCAGCTATTAAAAGTGACAGACTGAGTCTTAGTATTTTTATTTTTAAAGACAAAATGGTCAACTCATTGTAACAGAAAGAAATGGTAAATCTGTGATTGGGCTGGGATGCCGGCTAGACAGATTCCCAGTCCTTAGCTGACTGGCAGTGACCACAGCAGCTTCATTATGATAAGTAACCTCTCTCTGCTAGTGACCCTGGTGAATAGCAGTGTGTTAAATACCAACATGTCATAGCTTGGAATATTTATTCAAAATGAGTTTTATTATCCACGTTGGAAGGCCCTATTTTGTTGTTAATGGGATAACCAATGCTCAAAAGTAATTTTTAAGCCATTTTCTTTTATTATACAATTTGTTCAGAAATAATGTATTTAGACTCCAGTTGACTGCAGATACTTCATTTGTATAGACGGTCATCTAATGTAACAGTATTTTATGTAGTGCAGGGTAAACTTAATCTTCTTGCCTCTGAACATGGACATATGTGTTGCTGGAAGGCAGCTTGCACATTATTCAGGGACAGAGCTTGGAAACACAACACTGGGCTTAAAGTGAGCAGCTTTTAGTTTTAGTCCTTCCCCTGGGTACTAGCAGTGATTTGGTTGATCATCCAACTCCACTTGCTGATCTCTAAGTGAAGAACAAAAGCTAAAGATCTTCAAATAGGACAATTTATAATTTTCATTTGTTTTAGGTTTGAACTGGACCATCTACCATTTGTTTATGTTTTTCCTTAAGATAGCTTTGAATCCGGCTGTTTCATTACTTTTCTCCCCTTTTAACTCAATGATGGACTTTTTAGCATGGATCTGTATCTGATTGTAACTTAATCAGTATTGCACATGCTGACCCTTTGTGTGGTTGTAATACTCATGTATATGCGTTGACAAATATTTGTAGAAGCATTTCAGCACATTGCACTGGATTTTGGCTATTCAACATATAAGTAATTTACTCATTCAGAATTATTTATTGAGTATCAATTACATGATTGACACCATATAGATGTTGGAGATATGCAGGGAACAAAGGAGACAATGCATACCCTTATGGAACTTTCCTTCTGGGGTGAGAGAGAAAGACCATAAACAGGCAGGCAGTGAACACTACTTAGATGGAAGGGTAGGAGAGCTGTAAGTGATGGCTTGGGTGGTGGTGTGTTTCTTTTAGAATAGGTTGCCCGGGGAATGCCTTAGCAGGTGACCCTAGTGAAGATTAGGGAGGTACTGTGGCCGGGTTCCAGCCTGTGGTGCTACCGGGAGTGCAGGAGCCATTGAGAAGGGGGGCTGTAAAAGAAGCTGTCATTGGGCGTGCCTCCAAGGAGATACTGGGACCCAGCCTCTTCATACCTGCTTCCCAGCTATCAGGAGGGGGCAGCTTGCTACCTCTCATGTTTTGCCTCACTACCAAAGGAACTTCTGACCTTGGACTAACCTCTGAGACTGTGAGCCAGAACAGACTTTTTCTCCTTCAAGTTGACTCTTGCAGGTGCTTTGTCCAGGAGGGGATTGAGCAATCTAGGCAGACAATTTGAGGCCAAACACTGTGACAAAGCAGTGCTTAGACTTTCAGTCTTTTCTTCCCAGTAGACATGGCCTTGGTGCATTTTTTTTTTTTTTTTGTATTAACCAAGAACAGAAAGACTAGAAAAGATAGGTGACAACTGTAAGGATGGAAGAAGCTTGCTACTACTGGTGTCTCAATGACAATTGAAGTAGATAACAGAAGTTTCCTATTCTTAGGCAGGATATGTCAGTAATGTGCCTGGTTCCAGAAATTATCTAGTTCTTAGAAGTCATTGGTTGAGGTTGACTATATAGCTTAGTGAATAAGAGCTTGTCCAGCAGCTTAAGGACCTAAGTTCAGAACCCCAGACCCTACACAAAATCCAGAAGCTATGGAAAAACGTATGTAATCCCAGCATACCCATAGAGAGGTGGAGGCACACTTCCCAGAAGCCCAAGGGCTAGCTAGCCTGGTAAGCACATCATGTGAACAATGAGAAAGACTGCCTTGAAACTAGGTCTGACCCCGGAATATTGTCCTCTGATTCCACACACACACACACACACACACACACACACACACACACACACACACACACAGAGGAAAAAAAAAGTCATTGGTTAATGTTCCCTTAGAGAAGAGATCAAAGAGACTTTAATTCATTCTATCATCTATCTAGCTATCTATCTATCTATCTATCATCTGTCTAGCTGTCTGTCATCTGTCTGTCTGTCTGTTTATTTAATCTATCATCTCTCTATTTTTGGGACAGGGTTTCATGTAGCCCAGGCTGTCCTTGAACTCACTATGTAGTAGAACTCCTTATTACTATGTAGTGGGTTCTTCATCCTCCTGCTTTCACCTCCCTAGTACTGGGATTACAAATGCATGTCACCATCTGATGACTTTCATTTTTTGTTAAAGAGTTAAGACAAAGTTAAACCTCTTGGTTCTAGAGATTACTTTATGCATTTCTGGCTAATGAAATGATGATTGTTGAGTATATTAGTCAGCTTTCTATCACTGTAGTAAAGTTCCAGACATAATTAACTTACAGAGCTTGTTTTAGCTCACAGATTTGGAGGTTCTAGTCCATGATCCATCCAAAACCATGGCCCCATGGTTTTGGGCTATAGTGAGAAGGTATATGGCAGGAATACAGGGCAGAATAAACTGTTGACCTCATGAACAGGGAAAAAGAGAAAGAAGAGAGTTTGGGCTCTCATAATTCTCGTGAAGGATTCCCCCCCAATGACCTAGGGACTGTTCACAAGAACTCAGCCACTAAAGGTCCATTGTACCTCCAGGGTCCAAACTTTGTCCTTCAGGACCAAGCCTTTTACATGGTACTATGAGGGCTATTCAAAGTCCACAGTATAGTACTGGGAGAGGTGTTGAGCAGAGAATAGGGGCCCACCCATGAGCTTGGAGATGTGGAAGGGAATGTTGCCTGATTGGTTAACTCCTGGGCCCGAAGGCACTGAAGTGTGCCAGTGAGGTTACCCTATCTGTGCACAGTTCATCCTCAACCCAGGGATGCCAGCAAGAGTAGGGAGAAGTGGCTTTTATAATTGATGAAAAGACGTAAGCCATAGTCACAAAGACTATGTTTTTTTTTCATTTTGCATAAGTAGATATTCTCTTGAAACAAGAGGGGTTGATTTCATTTATACAAAAAGATGTAGGAAACAACAGGCGAGTGCTCTTAGGTATCAGCCTGGACGTACAGTTGAGTCAGGAAACAATGTGAGTACACTTAGAAGTCACCCTGGACATATAGCTGAGTCAGGAATGGTAGTTCAGGATGGACTTTCTCGCCTCTCCTTCATGATATGTTGAACAGTCATTAAAAGGTGCTATTTTATTTTCTTCCCTTCTCTGCATTTAGGTGTCTTATGTAATCCAGGCTCAAGGAAAACAGCATATTATTCATTTGGAAAGAAACACGTAAGGAATTTTATTTATTTTGGCCTTTGAGTAGTGCTTTCTTTTCCCAAATAGTATATTGATTTCTTCTCTAGATATTGTTTAGTAGATTGTGAACCTAGAAGTAGCCAGATTTAGCCCTTCCTGCCATGGCTCTGCATCGGCAGGCCTGCCTTTGTCTCTGGGGAGTACACAGGAATATGTGCTAGGAGCTGGGTAGACTGAAGGCCAAGTATCCTGTGTTTTTTCATATTCACCTCTCGAGAGAGTGTTGTGTGTGCGTCTGTGTGTGTGTGCACTCACAAGCCAGCAGACGGGCATGGAAGGAGTGGGAAGGAGGGAAACTGCAGTATCAGGACAGGAACAGCTTAGAGAAAAGACTCAAGAATCTGCAGTCTCCTCAATCTGGTCCATGCAGGTAACAGACACATCAGTTTGGGACAAAGAAAAGCTCAGGTAGTCTTTGAGGGGTCCAAATGCTCCCACTTTATTTTCTTCCTTCCTGTTTCTCTCTTCTTGGATTAATGCCTTGTAAAGTGTGCCCTTGGCTGTTGATACTTAATACATTAATACATTTAAATGACATGCTTTATTCCTCTTCCAGAGACCTTTTGCCTAAAGATTTTGTAGTTTATACCTACAACAAGGAAGGGACTCTGATCTCTGACCATTCCAGTGTACAGGTAATACACTTTCTTGTGAAATTTAAATCCCTTACAATTTTGAAGTGTGTTCTGGTCAGGCACTCAGAACTGTCATACTGTTGGCCTACGGCACCCCTTTGAATTATCACACAGGGGTGGCCCTAGGAAAGGTGGGTTTAGTTTTATAGATTGATTCAATCTTGCAGCTCTTCTGTACTTAGTACTGAAGGTTCCTGTTTAGAAGACCAGGAAAACACTCTTCTACCTAATGGTAATCCTTCCTGATTATGAAGGGAGAATTTGATAATGTTTTGAAAGCAGAAGTTTGTAATATTTTGGTTGACTGTTAATATTGCCAAAGCCACATTTTACTTCCTTTTGTCAGTAGTCTCTAGCAAAGAAACATATTTGTTTGTTGTTATAATTCTAATGTCCTAATTTTTTTTTGCTGACAACCTACTTTCCTGAGGAGGTGTGGTCCTTAGCATCTCGCAACAGAGTACTCTAGGGACACAGAGGGCCTGGAGTTCTCCAAGTCATCTCGGCTCAGCCCTGGTGGTGTGTGTTTTCTACTGGAGCACAAACAGTTCTGACTTTGAAGAAGTGCTTTGTGGTCCGCTTTGGTAGCTAGGCATTATGCTTCCCTCTCTTGCAGTCGCAGACATGAGGAATTCTTGCTCCCATTCAGTGTGCTTTTCTTTCCCTGACGTGATGCTCTGCTAGGTGGACTTGTGTATGCTTGTTATGTATGCACTTTTATAATTCTCCCAGCAAATGCAGAGCAGACCTTTAGTTTGTATTATTATACAAATAAACAAGGAAATGCTGATTTTTACTTTTTGGCCCACTGTCTGCTTCTTTTATTGAGTACATGCTGTTGTGCATTGTTGAGCAGGAACTGAGTAGAGGAGAGTGTATTTACATTATAGCATAAATAAATAGATGCAAGATAATCCAGCCATCTTTTCATCTCAAAGAGTGCTATGGCAGGAAGCCAAATAGTATGTAATGTATACCACTTAAGCAGTGAACTTAAATGACATTCTTTTTCCTTTGTAGAGATTTTTTTTTTTTCCTTTTGGAAAGCTTTCTTGAGATTTTACTGTTGAGCTTGAACTCTGGCTCTGTGTTTATTTGCTGGTCATGTTATTTCAGCCTGTCTGTGCCTTAGTACCCTCACCTTAAAATAGGAATGATTATTCCTGCTTCTTCATGAGGTTGCTTGTGAAGGTTAAGTGACCTAGTATCTGTGGATGGCTTCTAAGCAGAAAGTCTGACAATTTTTAATGAAAATATAATTACTTGTTATTGAAAGAATATGTATTTAAAACAGATAAAATAGATTCCAATTGTATAGAAACGTATGAGACAAAGTTTCACAGGAGTGCAGTGCTTTTCTGGATGTGTAAAAAAATCAACTAAGTCACAAGGGAGTATTTTACTTACTTTTTGATTATTTAATATTGTTTAGAAAATGAAAGAAAATGATTGTAGAATTGAAATACAAATTTACTTGATATTCTGATTTCTTTGTTTATGGCTAGATTTTCAAATATCATAATCACATATATTTTTCTTCATAATATACAGCTGAGAAAATTTAAATGCTTTCCCATAGGATTCTATTTCTTAAGAGCAAAGCAATTTACAAAGCTGTTTTCTAGCTTTCATGAGTCTAATTTTCATGAGAAAACGTCTTAGAAAAATCATTTCACATGAGTTGCTCTATGAAATAAACTCCAAATTGTTACGGTATTAGGACTTTGTATTTTTGTGCAGTGTGTTAGAATTCTTGTAACTGCGTCTCTAAGTCAGTGCCCATGGCTCCTGGAGGTGTTTTGTGACGTCTGTTTGCTCCTGCTAGCCAGTGCTTTCATTCACAGCTCGTGTGCTTCACACTGACGAGTGCTGAGGGCTCTATCATAGCCCTGCAGTGTAATTAGATTTGCTGTGTTTTCAGCATCATACTGGTAAAGAGAGAATTTTCCTTCCATCCACTGGAGGTTGTTGAAATGACTGACACAGATTAAATAGAAGATAAAATACAAATTTATTAGCATACAAAAGGGAAAAGTCACAGTATTGAAGAAACCACAGAAATGTGGTTACACATTAGCCCAATATAGTTCAGAAACTTATATGCCCTTTTCCCTATAGGGGAGGGGAAGATGGGGAGTGTCAGGGGAACAGTAAATAATTTTCTAGAGGAACTTTAGGGATTTGGAGAACATGAAGTGACCTGGGACAAAGTCTGTTTGGCCCACAGAACAGATGGTAACTTGGTGTTGGTTCTCTATGGGACTGAAATAGAGGCAAGGGCACGTAATGAAAATCTGCCCCAGTGTGTTGCTGGACATCAGCCTTCTTTCCTGTGATGAGTTTAACCTTCTCTAGTTAATGAAGTTTGAGTCAGATGAAGGCTCTGGGTTTTCTGGGTAGCTCTGGCGATGTAGACAAGTAACTGCAGCTGGGCTGAGTGCAGTGGGAATCCTTCCTGGAGGCAGACTCCTTTCTGAAGGGTTAGCTTTGGCATTGGACAGCTTCTCTGCTCTCAGTGTTGAATCAGTAACACACACCATCCCCAGTCCTGCTGCTCAAATGTTAACACCATCATTTGGTTCAGGAGTTGTCTGCCAGGGTTCTCCTCTGGAAAACTGCTCCTAAAAAGTTACTGTTTTTTCCTTTTAAGTTAAAGTTAGGGCTAGATACATTGAGACTATATGAATTCCTATTATACCGCAAATTTTACCTTGGAGTTTCCGTGTTTAGTATTTTCCTGGATCAGCTGTTTTTGTGATATTGTCAACCTGTTGATGTTCTAATTTCATCACTGCTTCTTGAGTTTATTGCTGCCTCCGATTCCGAGGACTTTCTTATTTATGCATATAAGTATACTTATTTTTTATAAGTAGAAACTTTGTAATAATTTTTGTGTTGGTGCCACTATTTCCCTCCTCACTGCCCCCTTTCAACTGAGGGCCCTTCTCAGTGGGAATGCTGGTATGCTCCATGGTATTGAGGAATGTGAGTTGTTTGGGCAGCATACAGATATGGGGTGGGGGAAATGCCTCTGGATATCTCCTCCCACCATGACTCTTACATTCTTTCCGCCCCCTCTTCTGAAAGTTTCCTGAGCCATGGTGAATGAGTTTTAAGTCTGCTTCAGTGTGATCTCTTAGCAGCTTCTAGATTCTGCTTTGGAACATTTGGGTATCCTTGGTGTCTGTCTTCATCATCCTGGTGCAGGTTGACGGGTTCTCTGAGGGAGCAGCATTCTTGCTCATTTCCATTTCCTCTGTGGTTTCACCTGGGCCAGAGCTGATGTGCAAGGAGTGGGTGGTTCATCTTCTGCCAGGGAGTTCAACTATCAGTTCTGGTCATGTTGGTAGAGTTGAGTTGTCCATGGTTCTCCCTGCCTTCTGAAAAATAAAAACAGATTCTCCAATGGAGAGTGAGATCAGCATAGGTTAACTGAGACAAGTTGGTGAGATTATAGTTGCTGTAGCCTCTCTTTAGGACCATGATTAGTGGAAACTTCCCCTTGGAACCCAGATTCTTGGTCTCTATAGGAATTTGGCTTGGTTCCAAGTTTCAGCTAAAGATTCCTTGCCACTGAACAGATCTCTTAGCCAATGAGAGAGCCCTTGATCACCTGCCTAGGTTGAGTGCCACTATTGCACAGATGTGTACATCTTGTCATACTGTTCGCTGTCATATCGCATTGTCCCCTATTTTCTCCCAGCATTGTTGGCCTGTCTTCTCTGGCAGCTCATGTAGCACATTCCAGCACTATATGGGCTAACCATCTGGGAACTGGCTTCCTTCCAGATTCCAGCAGGGTCTCTTGATGATGTGTGATGGCAGCCTGTGGCGTCTTCAAGTTACAAATATTTTATTCCTGTCCTAGTTGTCTTTTGAGATTTTCTTGTATTTCTTTCCATGTAAAAGCTTATAGTCCAGGCTGGCCTTGAACTCTCGACCCTCCCACTTCAGCTTCCTTAGAGCTGGGATTATCGCTGTGTCTGTCTCAATGTACCGTGTGCTTATCTAGGTTTTTAAAAAAATATTTTATTTATTCATTTCAAGCAGAGAGAGAGAGAGAGAGAGAGAGAGAGAGAGAGAGAGAGAGAGAGAGAGAGAGAGCGCACACCAGGGCCACCACCTTGTGAGTCTGGCTTATGTGGGTCCTGGGGACTTGAACCCGGGACCTTAGGCACTGGAGGCAAGTGCCTTAACCGCTGAGCCATCACACCAGTCCCTTTATCTAGGTTTTGAGTAGTAGACAGAAAGTCTTTCTCTTCAATCCAGGTTAAAAAGGAATTTACCAATATCATCTTCTAGATCTTAAATGCTTTCAAATTTTGTATTTCGATTTTTGGTCCATCTGAAATTTGTTGTATATGGTGTGAATGTTATTCTTTTCCATATGTCTGTTAGGTGGCCCAAACAGCATTTATTAAAAAATACAGCTTTACCCCAGTGTCTCAGATGCCACTTTTACCACATAAAGGCCTACATGTACTTTGGTCTGCTGAGAGACATCCTCTCCTGTTCCTTGGTTAGGTCACCAGGACTACCCTGTTCACTCATTGCAGCCTTCCTGTCTGTAGGGCTAGGGTTCCCTGCACCCTGACTTTTCATTTGTAGTGCTTTGAGACTGTCTTAAAGAAAATCTCATAGGTACTCAAGAGTTGGGTCTAGCTAAGTGCTGTTGTCCTTGGGCTTTTTTTTTTACTACTGTCTTTCTCAAAATTAAGGGTAAAGGCACTTAACTTTGAGGATGGCTAAATATGCAACTAATATCTATAGTTTTTATAGGCCTGTAGAGGGTATGAAAATCATCTGATCAGATGTTTCTCCTCACACTGAATTGTCTCCTTGCACTGGGCCTTCCTGTCTCCTCATAACGTTCTTTCCTCTCACATATCAACTGCTGCCAATACTGCTTCTGTTGACTGTCATTTAAAATTTTGAATGTGACGTAACACCATCGTATCCTGCTTGTGGCCTGAAAGGTCACTGGGGCAGAGTTTTCTGTAACTTATGTCCTCTGGAATTCTGTGTACTTACTGGGTGAAGTAGATAGTCTGAAAATACCATGCTTATCATGAGACACCAATAATGTAAATAACCTTTTTAGATTATTGACCACTGGAAATTTTCTTAGTTTTCCAGTTTCTACAGTGATTTTCCAGCCATTTAGTGGTATTTAAGATAATGCGTATCTTTCCTTTAGAACCATTGTCATTATCGGGGGTATGTGGAGGGAGTTTCCAATTCATCCATTGCTCTTAGTGATTGTTATGGACTCAGGTAAGGAATTTTCTGTATCTGTTTTCTTCTTGTAACTTTTTTTTTCTTACAGCTTCTCCTGTCTTTGTCTCCAAAATCAAGTTATTTTGGATTTTAACAAAATCTCAACATCAATACTTTGATGTTACTGATGGTCTTTATAATTATGCTTTATATTCTTGGAATGTTTAGGAAAATGTCAGTTGACTTTTCATATCTAATGGAGAAATTTAATTTTTGAGACCTCTAAAATTTTCTATTTGAAACAAAGTACATTTCAAATTTCTATAGCACTTTGTTTGTAAAGTTTCACTTGTATTATTTCATTTATCTCATAATGACTAACAAGGGTCTGATTATCATCAGAAATATATCACATATTAGTTGAAGTTGTTACAGTTACATGTATTGAAAGCCTTGATAATATGGCACTGTGCTGGTTAGTTGATTGCATGATTGACTGAACTATTGGGTATTACTTTTGATTCTAAACCAGCTGTTAGAAGATAACTTTTCTACCAGGAAATGTTCTAAGAATCTTATACATAATAAAGAATCCTATGCAGAATGTATGCTAAGGCAGAGACTAAATGACTTGCTTAGAGTGTCTGGGCTAGTAGAAAACATATTTGGGGTTCAGAATGGTCTCAGGCCCAGAGCTCACTCAGTCCCAGCTCTGTAGTGCTTTTGGGTGACTCACAGGGGCGGTGCTAGGGAGGGGCAGAGTTGAGCTTTTCCATTTGTCTGCTGGCTCTGCAGCCTAGATCATTTCCTCCCTGTGGTGCTACCTTCACAAATGTGGCAGGAACTAGAACTGGAATACAGGTTTCTGACTCTTTCCTGTGTATTTATTTTTTTTCTTTAAAATGGTGTATGTGTGATGCTCCATTTAGGGGATTGCTACATTTAGAGAATGGCAGTTTTGGGATTGAACCCCTGCACAACAGCTCTCACTTCGAGCACATATTGTATCCAATGAATGATGTCCACAAAGAACCTCTGAAATGTGGAGTTTTTACTAAGGATGTGGAGAAGGAAGCCACTGAGGATGGTGAGGAAGAACATCCAAGCATGACTCAGCTACTTCGAGTAAGGAAACAATACTTCAGGGCTCAGAATAACTTCTAAAATATCATTTATTCATAACAGTGGCACTTAGTGTTTTATACAACTAAATACTGTTATTGGGTAAGATCCAGGGAATAAAAAGATAAACTATTTATAGCTCCCGCTGCCAAGTTGAGGACTGTTAAGAGTCTGTGGGTTTTGGAAATAGGATTTAGGTTTAAACAGTAATCGCATTTAGCATTGCTGCAGAACGGCCCATTACAGAGTTCAGAGAACAATGGAGGTTTTACTTAGGTACCTTGTGAACTCTAGATTGGTGGGAAGGGATAGATAGAGATATTTGGATTTGGACATTAATTACCTCAGATGTCAAACAAGGATGCTTCATGTCCCTAGTTTTGAGGCTTCTTGAATATGTCCCTGATTCATTTAGGATGTAGAACTCTTAGGCAGCGATGGTTTGAGGCTGGTTCAAACTCAGCCTATTTCCTTTCTTCAGATGGCATGTGCCAGCATATTGGAAGAGACATTTTTAGTTTTTGAGGTTGGGTTTGGCTTCATTTTCTAGGGTGGCCTTGAACTCCTGGTCTCCAGGGATCTGCCAGCTCCATCTTCCCAAGTAGCTGAGCCTAAAGCACACACTACAATGCTGACACTTGTGTATGGCATTATTTTCATGGTCATTTTTGCCCTTTTTAACTATTTGAAAGCTATTACATATCTGCTTATTCTATTTTTGCATGAATTTCCTTAAAATGACAAAACTAAGCTGTATTTTCTTTTCTTTTTTTTTGCGGTGCTGAGGACCTTGTGCTTGCTAGGCAAGTGCTCATCCAGTGAGCTAAATCCCCAACCCTAAGCTGTATTTTCAAAGTCACAGTCTTGCTTTACTGCTAGAAGATTTTAGTGGATTTTTTTCACTGTAACATGATCATAGATTTTGATTAGAATTGTGTTTGATTAAAAATCAGTAATTATACTGCTTTGAAAACAAAAAATAGCCGTTTTATCTTTAACTAGAAATTTTCTCTGGCTAAGACATAGCAATGAACACTTTTGTTTATGAAAACATGTTTCTGGTTTTATTGGCCTAGAGTGTGCTAAGTAAAATAATTCATGATGTTTTTAGCAGACATGAAGTTACAGATGAGGTATGATTGTTAAACCCAGTAAGTACATATAGTCTTATAACTGGTTTTGATCTTTCTGATATTTTAAACAGAGAAGAAGAGCTGTTCTACCCCAGACTCGTTATGTGGAGCTGTTCATTGTTGTCGACAAGGAAAGGGTAGGAATTGCTTTTTCCTAAAAACAAATGAGAAGTCAGCAATTTATGAGGGAAATATGGAATAGGATAAGTCTTTGTATATTTGCATTAACTTTTCTTTTTTTTTATTGTCCATAATGAGTTACAATATTTAGTGGGCAAACAATGAGTTGTTATCCCCAATTCCCCGCTGCCCTCCCCTCCCTGCATTGACTTTTCTTAAGTGATAATTTTAAAACTAAAATAGTGCTGGCCTGTTGGTTTTTAAATTTAATGTTATTTTTTTAGATAGGATCTTTGTGGATCCTCCCGCTTTAGCCTTCTGAGTGCTGGGATTACAGGAGTGTGCTACCATGCCCACTAGGCTTTTCAGGATATAGCCCCCTCAGTTTTCAGTAAAGCTACTATGTAAAGTACAGTTTATCTGACTTTTACTTCTTCCCTGTTTGTATTAAAAGTTATTTGTAGAAATAATATAGCTGGCAGTTCTTGTAAGCTGCAAAGAGCATTTTGAGGATTTTTCCTAGTTAAGTTCTAGTTATTAAGAGATAGAAATGTGCCCAGATTTATTCATTACTGTCTGTTGGTTGAAGGAAAAGCCAAGGGAATGTGAGCAAGAGTGAATGCAGCCCCCAGTAGTGGCTGGAAAGTTTCTGTAGAACATCTTGGACAAGTGACAGAAATGGAGATTTAAAATAGCCTCTCTTTGTTTTCTATAGATAGATTTGTTATATTCATATAGAAAATGGTTCGAAATCAAAATCGTTTCATTTCCATCAAACTTCTTCAAATGTATTAGGTTTTTTTCTTGCTTTAGATTATCATAATAAGATGCTTAGCTGAATATAAGGTACAATTATACATTCTGTTAATAAGGCCCTTATCAGAGAGCAAAGTCATAAACTCAAAGATTTTCTTTTTGGTAGCAACTTGGTCACTTAAAGTATCCTAAAATAGATATTCAAATCTAGCTAGGTTTCTAAAAAGGTTTCTGTCAATCATTTGGCTTAATATTTTTATCCGTCTCTGTGTTTCTAGCTACATATAACTGATCAACTAGTGGTCATCAGAGAATCTCTAGTTACTACTTTAGCCCAGGGTTAGGCATGGCTTATTAGTAATCTCATTACCCTAAGAGGTGAAATGATCAAGAAATCATTAGATTGTCTCTTATTCCATTATCTAAGCATTTTTGGTTGTTTAAAATTGTTCCTTTGTGAAATCATGAAAATATTTTTATACTAAGAAGAATGTTCATCTTAGTTCCTGTCGTGGTCAGCCACATGCCCCTGGAATGAATCTCCAAATCAGGCACAATTTTGTGAGGAAAGTAATTATTAAAGTAATAGATCCAGGGGAAGTTTAATAATGAAGAAAAAGGCTGGCCCCCTTTCACAGATCCAAGCAGAGAGGAAATCCTATCATCACCTCCAGCCAGCACACTCCAACTCAACTAACAAAAGAGCAGGACCTTCAGGCCTGAGCTCTGACTGCTCTTTGCATATGTATTGCTGGAATTTCAAATCCGCTTTAGAAATACCCTAGGAGACGGTGGTGACCCCTCCTCCAGCCAGGAAGCTGGAAAAAGACTAATAACTCTTGAATCTATTGGGGGGACATCTAATCAAAACACCACAGTTCTGTCCACTGGGAGGGAGTGAGCACTTCTGCTCATTCAGCATTGTGCCTTGTTCAAACTCATCACCAAAGTGCATCCTTTAGATTTGTCCACATGAAATGCTAGTAAATGTCTAGATGCCTCCATTTTCAGTTCAGTTCTACTGAAAACTGATGGCTCTATCCAGACAAGGACACAGCACTTCTCTTAGTGCAGTGATAATACATTTTCATGTTAACTTTGATGATGATGGTTTTCCTTCATTGTTTTCCAGTATGACATGATGGGAAGAAATCAGACTGCTGTGAGAGAAGAGATGATTCGCTTAGCAAACTATTTGGATAGTGTAAGTTATATTTGTGTCAGGTAGGATTATTCTGTCCTATCCTTTCACAGTCTCAGAGTAGAATTTTCAAGTTTTGGCATTTTGAGCTTCTTACCCTGAAACTGATGTGAACAATGTTGTGTATATGCCTGTGTGCATAAATGGGCATGTGATGGTGATTTGATTGGAGATGTTGGAGTTCATCCAGTGGGAGTTATATAAGAATTAGAGATGTGTTCATATAATGTTATCTTTATTGTGTTCATTGTCTTGATATGAATATCAGGTGTAATGTTTATGATAGACAGCATTCTATAGAGCACTCACATGGGCTGGAAATGAAGTCTAGCACTTTGTATTTATAATCCACCTATTCTTCATTGTATTTCTGTGAAGTATATATGAGTTCTATAGTTCTTTATCTGAAAACTTTGAAGTACCTATCATTAGAAGTTTAGGGCTTAGAAATATTTTGTGGCTCACTATGAGTTAACATATCATTTCCTGTGGGTTCATGGGGTAACACCTTGTATTAACTGTATAGACATCTTTGCAGTGAAATGTCTTAATATTTACACAGTATGTGTGCTAGTCAGATTTCCATCACTATAACAATATTTGAGGTACTCAACTTATTCAAGAGAAAGTTTATTTTGATTCATAGTTTGGGAGGGTTCAGTTTATGATTGATTGGCCCTTTTGTTTGGGGTCTGTGATTGAGGCAGGCTTCATGGAGGGAGAGCATGGTAAACTAAACCACTCACTTCAGGGGCTGGAAATAAAAGAAGAGGAAGGGGCTAAGGTCCCACAGTATCCTACGAGGGCCTGCACCCAGCGACTGAAGATCATCTACTAGGCTCTACCTCTTAAAAGTTCTACTACCTTCCAGGAATAGTGTCACCTGGGCACATGAAAGTATTTATCAGATACGGCATTAGGGAACATCTGTGATCCAAACCATGGCTGTATGTGGGATAAACACAGGCTATGAATAGGGTGAGATTTGGGATGAAGCCGGGCGTGGTGGTGCACGCACGCCTTTAATCCCAGGGCTCGGGAGGCAGAGATAGGAGGATCACCATGTGTTCAAGGCCACCCTGAGACTACATAGGGTATTCCAGGTCAGCCTGGGCCAGTGTGAGACCCTACCTCAAAAAACCAAAAAAAAAAAAAAAAAAAAAAAAAGATTTGGGATGAAGTTACCTCAAACTTTAATATTCAGAGTTTGTCAAATTTCATAGGGGAGATACAGGAGTTTCAATCTTGGTTATATATCTTTTATGGGTGAGGAAAGTGAATCCTGTTTTTCATATTACATCGATATTGTTAAAATATTTTTTCTTACTGGGCTTGGGGATGCATGCCTATAATACTAACATCTGGGAGGCTGAGATCGGAGCAGCAGGAGTTCAGAGTCATCCTCAGTGACAGAATTTAAGTTCAGCTTGGGCTACTTGAGACCTTGTCTCAAAAAATAATAATTCATCACACAATATTTCATATATTTAGGTATTTTATTTCTTTTTCCCCCAGATGTATATTATGTTAAATATTCGAATTGTACTTGTTGGGCTGGAGATCTGGACAAATGGGAACCTGATCAGTATCGTTGGAGGTGCTGGTGATGTGTTGGGGAATTTTGTACAGTGGCGAGAAAAGTTCCTTATAACACGTCGGAGGCACGACAGTGCACAGCTAGTTCTGTGAGTGATTTTTATAAAAAGTGTTGCAATGAAATGATCAGTAAATACTGTTTGCTAATTTTCTTGTAATAGAATTATATTCTTTTAAGGTTTAAGAGATTTATTTATCTATTTACTTTTTTTGGCACGTGTGTAAAATATGTGTGGTATATGTAATATGTGGCTGGTGTGTATGTATGTGTATCTAGTACGTGCATGTGTATGTGCAGGTGCACATGCCTTGTGTGTGACTATGTAGAAGCCAGAGGAGAATGTTGGATGATTTTTTTTTTTTTGGTTCATCTGATTGATGCCTTAGGATAAGATGTGTTTGACTTATTTCCTTATCTTTGTATAGCAGGTTTCATATTTGCTTTTGTGAAAGGATATATGGAAAGAAAAACGTTTGACCTCTTCCAAATGTGTTTGTACAGTTTCAGAATAGAATCTAAAAGTCCTTCAATTTTAGCTCTGATTATCCTAACTCACTCTCTGTGAGGTGTGTTTTCTAATTTGCTTTTTAACTTTCTTTGTCTATTTGAGTATAAAATTTTAGGCATGAACTCCCTTTTGATATGTTGAGTTTTGAAGGCTCTTCCTTGTGAATGTATTTATTGGGTCTGCTTTCTCTCTTCACTAATATTTGTTGAATACAATATAGTTTTGAGAGGTTTTCACCCAGTTGGTAACCCTTGCCCCTCAAAATAGATCCCAAATATGGCTTGGTATCAAAAGATACCATCATCTATCTGAAAAAATTTTACAAAGATGCATTTGTAATACTAACCCTTATCTCTGTCAGTCTTAGTAAGTTTGTCATGAGGTTATTTGTTTTCTTTGAGAACATTTTATAACTTTTATCTTTTCGTTTAGGAAGAAAAGCTTTGGTGGGACTGCAGGAATGGCATTTGTGGGGACAGTGTGTTCAAGGAGCCACGCAGGTGGGATTAATGTGGTACGTTCAGTTTTGGGTCTCTGCATCACAGTTTGTGTGTGCGCATGTGGTGGATGCTCCTGTTTTGATTGGTCACTTGATCTAGCTCCATAAATAGCACAAGTCATACCAGTTTCTTACTAGATTGGAATATTATGAATGATTCTTGGATGTTTGCTTCATACAGACGACTGTAAGCACTGCAGTAGTAGTAGACAAAGAAAACATTTTGTTTAGAAGCTAATCAATTTTTTCCTGTGTTTGCACAGTTTGGGCAAATCACTGTGGAGACCTTTGCGTCCATTGTGGCTCATGAGTTGGGGCATAATCTTGGAATGAATCATGACGATGGGAGAGAGTGTTTCTGTGGAGCAAAGAGCTGCATCATGAACTCAGGAGCATCGTGAGTAACATGCTTCAGCCATCAGTATCCAGGGACAGTTGAGCTTCTTTCCTTTTTCTTTTCTTTTTCGACATGTGTTTTGTGTACATGTGTGTGTGGTGTGTGTATGTCTGTGGGTGCATGTGGGTGTGTGGGGACCAGAGATGGATTGCTATCCACTTTATTTACTAAGGTAGGGCTATTTGTTATGGGTAAACTGAGGCATGACCACCCACTAAAGTTAAAAAAGACAGTCTTTATTAAGGCGCTGGTGACTGTCCTCATCAGAATTTTGAGCAAGGGACAGTGTCAGACTGCCTTCTGTGAGTGTTTATAAAGGCAAAACCCACAAAGACCACCTCTTATTAAGAAGCAGATTTTAAAAGCAGAACTTTATCATTGGCTAAGATTATGAGTCAACATCAGGTACAAAATTAGATTAAGACATATGGGTTATCAGAAAGTGTTCTATTCCCTAATTTTCCTATATTATGGTTAAGTCAGAGGCGGCTATTTCATTTTTAGTAAAACATTCTCTAACAGTTAAACAGTTCCTGGCAAGGCACAGTAACAGAGTGAGAATTAGCAGTTAGTTCTGGATCAGCATGACCGATCACAAATGCACCCATTTCCCCATGCCCTTGTTTTTATTCTCTCCCAACTGCTAAACCAGATCCCTGTTTTTTATGTTTATGTCAGCAATGAGCTTTTTGACTCTTTGCTAAGGAAAAGGTTTTGTCCCTTTAAACTTCTGCCACAGCGTGGTAGCACTATGGTTAACCCTTCTCAGTCTCACTTTGATCTAGAGCTCACCAGTTCGGCTAGTTTAGCTGGCCAGCTTGCCCAGGGGACCCCCTGTCTCCACCTCCCAAGTGCTGGCCACCATGCCTACCCAGCATTTATGTAGGTGCTGGGGGTCTGACTGTTCCTCATGCTTGCGTGGCCAGCACTTTATCCACCGAGCTGTCTTCCCAGCCTCAAATTGTAATGTATTATTTTTTGTGCATACATAAGTGTGTGTGGTATGTGTGTATGTGTGCATGGGAAAAACAAAGGTTGACTTCCTGTGTCTTCCTTGATTACTCTCTTCTACTGAGGCAAGGTCTCTCACTTAAGCCTAGTGCTTACCCACTCACTAGTGTAGCTAGCCTGCTCACCTGGGTTACAGGTAGCTGACATGCCCACCTCTATTTACATGAGAGCTGGAGGTCTGAACTTTGGTCCTCATGCTTGCATGGCTTTATCCGCTGAGCATCTCCTCAGCCCCGTTGGACTTCTTTCTGTTGTAGCTTACAGTCATGCATCAGCATTGTCCTTCTAACAGTAGACCTGAACAGATGAACAGAGCCATGGCACATTTGTAGGGTAGAGTTGAGACTGAATGTAAGTTAGATATAAGAGATGGGCCACTTGAACAAATACAGATGAAGAGTCCATATAGGAGAGCTGGGCATGGTAGTCCCTGCACTCAGGAGGCTGAGGTAGGAGAATCTGAGTTTGAGACCAGTTTGGGCTTTGCACACAGTTAGATTCTGTCTCAAAAAAATCCATGTGGAAAATATCTGTGCTTCAAGCCTTCACTCCTTTCTCAATTTCCTCAGGCTCCTGAAGCACAGAAAAAATAATTAAAAAACCTGAATTCTGTCACTTAGCTGAAGATATGTGAGTTCCGTTCTAATCATGTACTGGTGATAGAAAGGAAGACTGCAGCAGAGTTAACTCTTATATTCAGCAAACAACATATGGAAGAATTAAAACAGAACATTTGAAGGACTTATTAAAAAATATACCCTTGAGAACAGCCATGTTTGTAAGAGTTCCTGTGGAAAGGGAAGTAAATGCAGCGTTTGTTTCATGGCAACTGGGCTAAAGAGATGTAGGTTTAGGGAAATGAGTAATCATTAGTGAAATAAGATGAGGTTAAAGTGATTATTATTTTTAAATTATTTATTTGTAAGGAGAGAGGGAGGAGGAAGAGGAGAGAATGAGAGAGGGGGAGTAGGTACACTAGGGCCTCTTGCCACTGCAAATGAACTCCAGACACATTGCACCATTTTGTGTATTTGGCTTTATGTGGGTACTAGGGAATCAAACCTCAGACATCAAGCAAGCACTCTTGGCCACCGAGCCATCTTCCACCCTGAGGTGATTAATGAAGAAATGCCACACTGCAGTGCTGTCTGGGATTTAAAGAGATGAGGAGTGAGCGGGCCCTGTCTGATGCTAACAGTGCTGCTGGGGCAGCTTTCACTTGGGGTACTCTGACTGCCTCATAAATTAGACACTTCCCTGCCAGGAGTTGGCATTTAGTTATGGAAAGCCAGTGTCAGTGACATAGATAAATTCATTATAGAATGTTAAAAGATGTTATGTAACTTTTTCTGGGGAGATAACCATCTATTCACTCCAGTTTAGACACTTATGATAGACAAAAGATAGTATTCCACCCAAGTCTAACTTAGTGAAGTAGTGACTTTATTGGGGTTACTTGCAGGAAGATGGATGAGGGGTTATGTAGAGGAGCACGGTTAACTTGAAGGCAGCTGTGTCACAGATAAGCCCACCCCAGCATGGGTGGTGACTCTTGATAAGCCCACCCCTGTGCAGGTCATGACTGCATCAAAACTGCATCCCTGTAGCTCTGCTGGTAGAGTCTTCTCTCCCTAGCAATTGTTGCTGTTTGCAAGAGCTTCCTGAGCCTTCTCACTTTCTTTTTCTTCTTGGGATTGTGTGCTTCTTCTGCTCCCTTGGTCTTAGGAGCCTCCCTGGCTCCCTTCCAGGAGAATGTTTCACTTTGAAGGAAGGCTCTAACAGAAGGAGGACTGAGGATTGTGTGGTGGTGGGAAAGCAGAGCTTTCTCATTTTTAACACTGTGGAAAAGAAAATATTAACAATGAAAACCCTAAATTCTCAAATGTCAGTATCCTGGTGATGTACTTGATGAATGGGAGGGAGCTGTTTCTGTGTCTTGGAGAGGGTAGCTGTCACTGTAGAAGAGGCCAATGTGGTCATGAGCAGAGGCCACTGTGAGGTGACCTGATGGAGAGGGACCCAGGGCAGTTAAACTTCGTTCTTCTTCTGAGTTATTGGTACCAGTCACTCTTGGCTACTATTAATTGAGTATACTCCATATAGACCAACTTTGAGCATATCTAATGGAGGACACCCAGCATACACAGTATCCATAATCAGTACTTTTGGAAGTTGTTCACCCATAATCTAAAAATCTAGAGTTCAAAATGTTCTGAAATCCAAAACTTTTTTTTTTTTTTCCCTCTCAGTGTCATGGGTCAAACCCAGGGCCTTACACATATGTTGAAGATTAGGGACAAGTGTAGCAAAGGTAGTAATTTGGGGGGATGGTGACACAGCATGATTTCAGACAAATGGCATTCGTAACTGAGTGACCTCAGAGGGTGAAGTATGACTGGAGAAGCACACAGATGAAAGGGAGGCTCACCTTTTATTAGGAGGGAAAACATACCTTGTAGACTGTTGAGGTTAGAGGTAAAAAGTTCAAGTAGAGGTAACTAACTAAGGAACTTAAAACACATGGAGATTGTTTAATAAAGGCTAATCTTCAAAGGAGTTTACACTTGAGAGTATTGAACCTATCCTGTCTAGGGAAAGAGCAGAGGAGAGTTGCCAATTCTGCAAGTAGAGGTTGCAGAAATAGTGGCTGGTGTGTCAGCTTTTTTTTCTTTGATAATTTTATTAGCATATATATATATTAACCAAAATGCATGGGATCATGTGTTATTAGAGAAAACCCCTTAATAAGATAGTAAGATAAGTGTTCCACCATTGAGCTACATTCCCACCCCAGGGTCACTTGGACTTGTCACATAGCCCAGGTTGGCTTTAAACTTGTGATCTCTTGATGTCTGTCTCCTAATTGCTTGGATGCCAGCATGTGCTACCATATTCAGCTGAAGCTTTATAAGTGTCAACCTGACAGTTTTGGACATTGAATTTCAGATTTTAGGGTTAGGGATATTTACCTGGTAGAGTCTTGGCAGATATTCTAAAATTTAACAAATGCTGAAATCAAACAACCTTAGTTGTCAAGTATTTTGGATAAGGTACAGTTCAGCTCACATTTTGTTTTGTTTTTAAAGTTCTGGCTAATGTAATGAATAAAGAGTATATTTAGTAACACATATTTGAAAAGACGAGTTACTTACAGATGATATGGTTATTTTAAAAGTAAAGGGATTATCTGTGTGTGATGACTAATGACTGTAATTCTAGCATTTGGGAGGCTGAGGCACAAAGATTGTCATGAGGACAAGGCTAGTCTGTGCTATAAAGTAGACAATTCTAGGCCAGCCTGGACTACTGATTGAAAACCTATCTCAAAAAAGGAAGAGGATTAATGAAGTGTATTTAGAAATGTGGCTATAAATCATACATGTAGAGTCCCAGACTTCTGATTAAGATGGTGGAACAGGAGCCACACCTAAGAAACCTGGGGGAAATGAGGCAAGAAAACACAGTGCACAATCTTCTATCAAAAAGTGAAGGTGTGTGTTGCAGTCAGCTTCTAGTTGCTGCACCTAAAGAACCCAAGCAAAAGTGGCATGTGGAGGCATGGGTGTATTTGGCTTACAGACTCGAGGGGAGACTCCATCCTGGCAGGGAAAATGATGGCATGAGCAGAGGGGTGGACATCACCTC
>PVHP010020021.1:0-31251 GCA_004024765.1 Zapus hudsonius
TTGATGAGAATTGTTTTTCCCTGCTAATCTTCTTTTGGTCCTGTTTCTTTCCATTTGCTATTTGTTTTAAAATAAAGTTATTTCTGTCCCATGATGAATTGAGATGCATTCTTTTAAAGGTTTTCAGTGCTCACGATAGATCAGCTAGGCTCAGAAGAAAAGACAGAGAACAAGTTCCCTTTAGAGTGAAGAAGGTGGCTAGCTGATGAGCCCCAATGAGAGAACTCTAGTCAGGGGAAACAGAGGCAGAGATTGCCTCTCTGCTGGCAATGTCTTCTCCCAGTGTGTGGAAAGTGCTGTATTTGCAGAAATGACTCTCCATTTCCATGGAGCAGTGCCATGCCCTGACACGGCACTTTTTATCCACTCGTGTCATCCCCAGTAAGCTAGGGCAAAGTCACACCTTTTATCCACTCGTGTCTTCCCCAATAAACTAGGACAACGTCCCCTAGAGGGACCACTATTCCATGTGCTAGTTTTCATTTGTTCAGCTGTACATTGCAGATTGCTCCCTGGCAAGCATGGATCATAGTCTTTCCCAGAGGCCGAATGTGTCACCAACGCTGTATGTGTTAAAGGACATTAAATAACACAGACACATGGAACAGTTTGACTAAAGCCCATAGTGATTGCCAGGAGGCAGTAGTTAGGGCGTTACCACTGGAAACTGGAAAGGTTTGCATAGTGCTTGCCGTTGCATTTTGTCAACAGTAAGAAATCAACTCTAATCCACCCCATTCTCCCAATATCAGCTGCAAAAGATGAAAAGAATTCAAGATAAGGAACAGTAAGAAAGAAGAAAAAAATGATCCCAGCCAGATTATTACAATAAAATCACTTCGCTGTACTCAGCCAATCCAGCACCATAAAAGTGAGTTCTGGTAAAATGTGTGTGAGGAAAATAGTGGAAGATTATATTAAATTTTATCCTTTAAACAGAAATAAAATTGTCAGAGTCTTTTAATTTTTGCCTATTAAATGAAAGGGAATTGTCTCAAGGAAGGCTTCTGTAAAGTTTGCAAGAACGTTAAAAAGTTTGAAGGAATAAGAACATAAAGAAACCATATAATAAATAATCCTTCTTTCTAGAAATATATCCAATCCCTGGGTCAGGTTATGATGTAGTAATAAATAAACCTAGAACATGGCCTCACAAAGCTCATAGCCTAGATGATAAAATAGATATGAAATAGGCATTCCTGCAAATCATAGCTATATAAACTAGGAAATGTACTATAAATTAATCATGTCAATAATAATATCTACAACAGAAAGAACTTGCTTGTGTTTAATACACACACACACACACACACACACACACACACACACACACACACACACACACACACACTCATTTTGTCCCCATAATCACTTGGGTAGTATTATTTCTATTCCTATTCACAAATGGGAAAATTGAAATACAGAAACATAAACACCTTAGCCAGGGTCACAAAGTTAGTAAACTATAAATCCAGTTTGAGTCAATTCTGTCCCCCTGGTCCCAGAATATAGCATTGGACCTAACTCAGAGGTAGGCAGAACCTACAGCGATTTTTCAAGCTGAGACATTATAGGATGGTGGGGCTTGGGTAAAGGGAGTCAGGACTCTTCTAGGTGAAGGGGATGGCATGGTGAAGTCCTTAAAGCAGGCCAGAGTGTCTCAAGAAGATACAAGATTGCATGGTGAGCCGTGACATGGACCATCCTGAGATACAAGCTGGGCAGGTTGTATAGAAGCTACCAGTGGGCAAGAATACTGTGTTTTATGCTAAGTCGAAAAAAAAATGAGCAAAAGAATGACAAAGTCTATCGTTTGTTCTGAGTTGCTCACTCTGTCTATGGGAGATCATTATATCAGAGAGGACTCAGAGAGACTTTTCAGTTGGAAAATATTATAACTTAGATATGAAGGAAGTATCATGAAAACCCCCTGGATTCCCTCACTACACAAGGAGGAATGTCTACACTGTCCAGCCAGGGTGTTTTAGGGAAATAAACTCTAAGCATTGAAAGAGAAAAGGGAAGAAAGAGAAAATGAGAGACGAGATACAGCAAGTTACCTCTTCATTCATGTTGCTGAGACAAAACACCCAACCAAGAAGCTGTTGATGGGAAGAAAGGTTTTATTTTATCTGATAGTCTTGGGGGCAGGGAAAGGATGACAGAGCAGATAACCACTACATCTTGTCACATCAACAGGAAAGAAATCTTCTGAGCAAGCTAGCTTTAAAGACTCAGTGGGCTGAAGAGTAAACCTCAAGGTCTGCCCTCAGTAACACACTTCCTCCTGTAAGGCTCCACCTGATTCACAATCGTCCCAAGTTACCACCAGCTGGGACCAAGGATTCAGAACACAAGGCTACAGGGAGCATTTTACATTCAAACTACCACAATCAACGCGTTTCAATTAATAATGTGTATTTGAGAACTCTAATCAATTAATTTATTAATTAGAAATGTAAAGGAGGCCAGAATGTCTCAAGAAGGAGTAGACCATAGGGCAGAGCATGGTGAGCCATGTCTTCAACCACAAGCTTGGAAAGGTTGTATGACCAGAAATATCCTCAATTTAGCCACTGAAAGTCTGTAAGTGTACTTAAAGATGTCTATAAATAATTAAAGAGAAGCAAATAATCAATGATGTTCCCCAAAACTTTGTTAACAAACACTAAACATCTTATGAACAAGAGCATAAGTGTATGTGTAAAGAGAGGATAAAATGATACTTGTTGGGATTAAAAAAAAATACCTATATGAAATCAAAATCTAGCATGCTCCTTGAAGGTGATGCACTCGTGAAAATAAGCCAAAAAGAAAAAGGAATGAGACAGAAGGGTTGATTACAGGCATCACTGCTGGGATTCTACAGTCTGTCATGAGCCAGGTATCTTGGGAACAGTGTCAGTGTGACCCGGGAAGACCAGCCACACCAGCAGAGCAGAACGGGAAGTCCTCGGATGACTACGTATCCTTACTGACTGATAATAAGGGCATTTTCAATCATAGGAGTGACAATTAACAACCAACCATCCTCTTTGCCTCGGCTCACAGCCCATATGGAGTAATAAAATCTAAATAAGTATGTCATCATAAAAAATAATGAAGGAAGCTATGTATCAAAATTAGGTAAGGATATTGAGGAGGAAGATCCTAATTTTTAAAAGACTATGAGGTAAAAATGGATTAATTGTTTCTCATACCCCCCAAAAAAGAGAGAAGAGAATCAAAGGTGAAATAAAAAGAATAATTTAGCCAGACGTGGTGGCGCATGCCTTTAATCCCAGCACTCGGGAGGCAGAGGTAGGAGGATCACAGTGAGTTCAAGACCACCCTGAGACTCCATAGAGAATTCCAGGGTTAGCCTGGGCTAGAGTGAGACCCTACCTCGAAAAAAAAAAAAGAATAATTTGCAGCATATATGATATTGAGTTAAGTCACTAAAATATAGAATTATTTACAAATCTTAAAGGCAAAAAGAAGGTAATAAAAGGAAAAATGCTAAATATTAGGATAGCAAACATGCAAACAAAAATTATATTCAACAAATTTAAATAATGTTTGGTTTTAATACTGATGAATAAAATATGGATAAAACTACAATACCGTAGGATTTAAATAAGAATAGAAACACAATGATTAAATCCCTTAGTGTTGAGAAAAACACAAGAAAAGACTCTCAAACACTTTTTTGGGGGAAGAGGGGATAGCATAATCTTTCTGGAAGCAATTTTATAGAATATATGAGATGCTTAAGATTCCTAAATCCCTCTAATGCTTCACTTGCTAAAATATAATTGGAAGCTAAAAATCAAGACTTTGCAAAGATCTGGGTTCCTGCTAGTTAATTACACATCCATTTAAAATTTCAAACAAAAGGATGATGTTGGTAATGATTAGGATCCTAACAAACTGTAGGCCGTTAGCTGAGATTCTGGCAAGAGAGGAGCCACCACAGTCATACCGTGGAGGATCCATAGGGAACCCCACAGAGAATGACTGGATGAACAAGGGACCCACAGCCACAGCCATTCAATCAACACAGGATAAGCCATTGAGACAGTAACCAACGATTTTAGACACAGAGACCCCTAAGCTCACAACCTTAAAGTAGCCTTAATACTTACCCACCAAGACTCAGGGAACTGAGCTGAAGATTGTGAGAGCCTTGGTGGGGGAGACTATCAGAGGCATGGCCCCCCTCAGTAACAACACACTTGGGTCAGGAGAACCTGGCTGAAGACTAGGCTATCCATGGTCCCCTACCACAAAGACTGATCCAGACGGCCTACGGAGGAGGATATCCAGCTGACTGGGGATGGGGAAGGGGGGCAATGAGGAATTGGGGATAACAACTCATTGTCTGCCCACTAAATAATGTAACTCATTATGGACAATAAAAAAATGACAAAAAGTACAAACGACATGAACTTATTTTGTTTTGTGCCAATTATGTATTTGATGATATCTTGAAGAAATATGCACCGAGTAACATAAGCTCATACACTGAAATAGAGAAAATACATGCATTAAAAACACTAATCATGATCCTCTTTGATCAGTAACTTCTTTTGCTCACATTCCAATTGCTAATTATTTTCTTTCAGTCATATTCCTTTGATACTTTTATAACAAATGAAAACAAACTTAAGAGTCATGTATTATGTTTAAATATGCTGACTTACAAGAAGAAAGCTGTTCGAAGGCTTTGGAAATGTAGGTAAATCTTGGGTCATTTTAGTGCTTTAATTGGAAGTTAAAACTTTACAGTTTAAAACCCCTCAATATTCTTCATTCCTTCTCTTCTTCTCTTTCTTCTTTTCTGTGTGTTTATGCAATAACATGTATGTTTGTGTGTGCATTTTCAGAGGTTACTAAGGTTTGAATATTTGTTTCAAAAAAAAAATTCAAAAGCTGAAATCTTAATGCTGATGGATAAACCCTCCAGACTCTAGTGAAAGTGTGGCCCTCTATGAAATTCTGTTGTTCATTTGTTTTTGTTTTGTTTTTAAATCAGTATCTGTTTCATGTGTTTTAATTTTCTTTGGTTTAGTAGACATTCCTTGTCTATTCTTTTGTGAATTTTTTTTAAATAAAAACATTTTATTTTTATATTTCCTCACCTGGGTTCCCATTCTGCTAAGGGTCTTCCTTGGTGGGGTTTTTAGGGGAGAGGGGCAGAGTACCTCAGGCTATTTCCACCCCCTGAGGCTCTTACAATCTTTCCACCCTCTCTTCAACAGTGTTCCCGGAGCCTTGGCAAGCATGTTAGAGATAGGATTTAGGGTTGCTTCTGGATCTCTGTTTTGATGAGATTTGAGTGATCCCAGTGTCTGTCACCATCTCCCTGGAACTGGTTTTCAGGATAGTATTCATGTCATCTTTTTTTTTCCCCTGTAAAGATTTGTAAGACCAGGTAGGTGGGGTGGAGGTGACCCATCTCATGGTAGACAATCAGCTCTCTCTTCTTGATATATTGATGTATCCTGGCACTCCCAGTATTCTCCGCCATCTGTAAGATAGAACAGATTCTACAACCAAAGGTGAGAACACTTTGGATTAAAGGGGATAAGCCTAGTTATCAGAGAGACTTATTGATGTGTATATCCATTCTTCTTAGAGGTGGAGGTTCTATTGGTTTCCTGTCCTAGGGAATCTGGCTTGGTTCTCAGAACTAGATACAAGTTCTCTCCCAATGTCCAATCATGAGAATATTGTTACCCACATCTTCTGCTTGGCCCTATGGCTTGGCTGGTTGATTTTGTATCTGTCAGGGTCTCCTGCTCAATCAACCTGTTGGCAACTGTTAGTCTCCAGCTTCTCTCCCAGCACTTTCTGGCACTATGAGGGCTAGCCAGGTGAGAACTGGATTCCCTCCCAGTTCCAGCAGGATCACTTGCTGTCCTGTGACTCACAGGCAGTGGTGTCTTCAGCAATAAGGTCTTACCTTTCGGCTCTGACAGGTACCAAGTTCCCATGTGTCCCCCTGACCAACAACTCACTGTGGGGCCACCTGATTCTGGCCCTGGCATTTATCAGCCTAAAGCCCATGGCTTAAAGTTAATCTCTGTCTGCTTTCTGTGGGGTTCTTCACTTTGGGTCTCTTCTCTCCCTTATTGAGGGTAACGATTCATGAATGGTATACACTAAGGAAGGCTTTTATAGAATTCATTCATGTTGTCATTAATTTTGTGTGACTTTCCCCCTGTCTTCTCTAACCCCTTTCCCCACCAAAGACCCCTTTCTACCTCCTTCCTTTCTGTCTTTCTTTCCTTTCTGTCTTTCTTTCTTTCTCTTTCTCTCTTTCTTTCTGTCTCTCTTTCTTCCTTCCTTTCTTTTGTCTTTCTTCCTTTTTTCTTTCTTTATTTTTTTGTTTCCTTCTTTCTTTTTTTTTCATTCTTTCTTCTTTCTTTTTCTGACCCTCAACTTGCCAAGTAGCTCTTTCTCCCTCCCTTCCAATTTCACCTTTTTCCTGGTTGCATTCTAATACTGTGATGATTCTTATTACAGTTTACAATTAACTGAAGATGCTCCAAGTTAGCAACCACATATGAAAGAGAACACATGGCCATGTTGGTCTTTCTGAGCCCGTGTGACCTCATTTAGTGTGATTTTTCTTTTTTTGAAGACCATCCATTTTCCTGAAAATTTTGTTTTTCCTTACTGCTGAGCAGAATTCAATTGTGTATATGTACAAGTTCTTTATTAACCATTCATTTGTTGTTGGGCATCTGGGCTGATCCAG
The DNA here is from genome assembly GCA_004024765.1 of Zapus hudsonius. Classification (NCBI taxonomy): domain Eukaryota; kingdom Metazoa; phylum Chordata; class Mammalia; order Rodentia; family Dipodidae; genus Zapus; species Zapus hudsonius. Next base: position 6,743 of record PVHP010020021.1, read on the forward strand.
TTCCTGGCTAAAATTCTGTTGTTTTTAACATGTTAGTGTGTGGTGCTTTGCTATGTAGAACATAGCAGTAAGATGTGGGTGCTTCCTGGTACAGTCAGGAAATGTTAGCCATCTGACTGCTTTACTGGCTGGCTGTCAAAAGCTGAGATATCAAACAAGACATGCTGGGATTTCTGATCCATTTCAACATGTCCTCTTATCTACATGTTAGGAAAGTCTGTTGAATATTCTTTACCCAGAAATAGAATTCACTTATGGAGGAAACCTTGCATAAAAGTCAAGCACAAACTAATTCTATCTGTTCTGGTCTTTTCTAGAAATCTTTTTTCTAGTACCATAAGAAATACCCTCTGAACAATACTTCGATGATACATATTTCACTAACTGAATTGTAGTAGCAGGTGCTTATGGCTAGTCTGTTTTTTTTCCATCCTCATAAAGAAACACAATTCCAAAATCGCATTTCCCCTCTGACTCTGAGTGCCCTCGGGCAGAGGCTGGCAGAACTGGGTTTATCCTTTATGTTGAGATGAATAATGCATGGCAAGAAAACATCAGTCTGCCAGCAGTGCCACTGAAGGTGGACGATTGATTGGGTCTGACTGCATGTGGGGAGATCCCTTGTGGGACCAGAGCCCACTGACACCCACCCCTGGGGTCTCACTGCTTCTAAGCAAAAGTCTGAAGTGCTGTGTTCCTGTGCCCAGCCTCCACCACGTCCTGATGCTGGGGAGCAGCCCCCTGACACATGGGGAACAACATCACTGACTTGCTCACTCACTGCTTTATTTTCATTTATTAATTTTTTAAATATATATTTATTGTCCATAATGAGTTACATTATTTAGTGGGCAAACCATGAGTTGTTATCCCGAATTCCCCAACTCCCCCCCTCCCCATCCCTGATCAGTTGGATATCCTCCTCCGTGGGCTGTCATTTATTAATTTTAACACAAGTTGCAATATGTCCCCTCTTCTGGTTCTCACAAACAAAAGTGTCCACACCACAATACTACACAACATACATATCCCCCACAAACACACATGCACGCACACACACATGCACACACACACATTAATAAAAATAGTAAAATGACCCCATGAAATCATAACATAATAGTACTTAGGGAAATGGCATATTTTCCAGAATGCATGCACATTAGACTAACTACCTATGTAAAGGGACAGAATGTTTAAATAAGGATGGATGCACCGAAAGAATGAGCCAGACTAGCGTGCCAACCTACACTGGTTCTCACCCCTGCAGGATTGCTCTTAACGCCACAAAGACAGGCAACAGGGGGTGTGACCCCTTCTTCGGTTTGGTTTCCATTTAAAAATCAGTTGAGTTCTTGCCAGAACCCAACATCATGACTCTCTGCCCAGCAAACGGATGCAAAAATGGAGTCCATTTGAGTAGCATGGGTGCCTTTTCCATAGCTTCCTTCGTGCTATCTTTCTATTTGAAGGAAATAAAGTTTTCTCAATGCCAAACTGCTAGGCATCTAAATCAAGAGAGCTTTGAGTGACTACTAAAGAAACTCAGTGAAAAGATATAGATGGAGTCTGGAGAGATGGCTTAGCGGTTAAGGCACTTGCCTACAAACCAAAATGACCCCAGTTCAATTCCCCAGTGCCCACTTAAAGCCAGATGCACAAGGTGACACGTGTCTAGAGTTTGTTTGCAGTGGCTGGAGGCCCTGGCATGCTCGTTCTCTCTCTCTCTCTCTCTCTCTCTCTCTCTCTCTCTCTCTCTCTCTCTCTCTCTCTCTCTCTCTCTCTCTCTTCATCTCTCTCTCTTTCTCTCAAATAAAATATTTTTTTTAAAGATAGAGATGGGAAAATATGCTAGGATTATCCAGTTTCTAAATTGTGGGAGTTTGGAGAATGATGTATCACTTATCCCTAACTGGTCAGCCTAACTCAGTAAATATAGATAGACAGACAGACAGACAGACAGACAGACAGACAGACAGACAGACAGACAGACATAGATATAGGTATAGATATAGATGATATAGATATAGATGATAGAGATGATAGAGATAGAGATGATATAGGTATATATAGATATAGATTAGATATAGATATAGATGATATAGATATATATAGAGATAGAGACAGAGACAAAGATAGATGATATAGATATAGATAACTATTGATTTATGTAGGATTTTTTTCCTGAGGCACTTGAAGAAAATCCGAGTAATCAACAACTATGATTCCTGCTCCAGCCTAACTTTTAAACTGTTGCCAGGAAAGAAATAGTAGCACAAACACGGAAATAGTGTAAAAGCCAAAATTAAAGAAGTGATGAAGCGCAAAACATCCTAAAATGTGAAGTCAAATTATTATCCCCATGCAAAAAGATCCCAGAGGGGGATTAAAAATCATTCATTAATAATAATATCAGTAATCCTATTTCATGGCTTGCCAGTATTTTCGAGCTGCGATCAGTAAGCTGACAGGAGGGAGAGATACACACAATCTCTGTCTGGCCAATGTAGCTTAATTCCCAGCTTTAGCCACTAGACAGAACTTCTTTTATCAACTGTACTTTCTCTTGAGCTTATTCTGTCAAAAGATAAGAAGTTCTTTGGCCAATGGGTGGTTTTGAATAGAGTGAAAGGAAGTAATTCTATGCAACCGGATCAGAAGAGACTGTCATTGTATTGGGTAATAATATCCTGTTGAGAGATTTGGTCTTTTCAAGCAAAGATTTTAAAGACTCATCACATGTGTATTTCTTATTACTTGCTTCTCCAACCACTAGCTTAAAGAGTCAGTTCTTTCTAACAAATAGCAATTACCAGTGTTCCAAATGCCTTCAGAATCTTTTCTTTATACAAAAGAGGAGAAATAAAAATGAGTCAAATTACTTAAAAAACGTTAGAATAAATCATGAAAGAGATCTCTTCTGAGGAAAAGAAATTAGAAAATAGTGTGGATTTGATTCCTTCTTGCAGTAGAAAACATAAGATAAATGGAAGGAAGATGTCTTAGCTAAATATAAGTAATGCTAGGACTTCTGAATTGAGGTTCTCTCTCCCTCTCTCTCCCTCCCTCTCTGCCTGTCTCTCTCCCTCTCTCCCTCTCCCTCCCTCTCTCTCCCTCTCTCTCCCCCTTTCTCTCCCTCTCCCCACCCTGTCTCTTCTAGATCCTCTTGTTATTATTGGTTAAAATCACTGATAAGGAAATTTCTGAGCTTGGGCTAATAAATCAGCTCTTTCAGCTTTTGAACAGGTAGGGCTGAGGGACTTTCTCAAAGCGCTGCAGCTGGAGCTAGGGGACCTGGAAGACATCTGACTACAGACATCTGAATCCTCAGCAAGAATGGGCAGGATGAATAAGTGAAGGACCAGACACAAAGATTCGTCTGGCATGGAGGAGGAACGAGGGAGGGGATTGCTAGACCTCTCTTACACTTTTGCACACTGAAAAATGGACACTCACTTCATTGGTGATCAAGCCACTAGTTCAAATCAACTGCCCATAGTTAGGTTAATAACCCCTTTTTAAGCTCTGGACTCTCCAGTAACATTGCTCTACACCAAAGAACACATTCTCCTCCAAAATGCAGACATATTCATCACTGGTAGCAAAGTCATGGATCCTGGCCCCAGGTAGATGTGGTGGGAATAATAGCTGTCTCTATTCTTTTAGAAGGAGGGTGAGGAGCGGGGTCAATGGCTCAGTCAGTAAAGTGCTTGGCACACAGGTATAAGGACCTCAATTTGGATCCCAGCACTCATGTTCATTGTGGGAGCTCCTGGTGCGTGGAGCTAGAAACAAGACGATTCCTCTTGTCTAGATTGACTAACTGAATCCTTGAGCTCTGAGTTCAAGGTGCCCCCTCACTAAATTAAAGTGGAGAGTGACAGAGGAAGGCACGCTGGCCTCCAGGGGCACATGCACACACATGCACTCACACACACCAGCTCCCACACACACAAGTATTGTGTGCACACATGCACGGGCACCACACACATGTACATGTGCAAAACAAATGATCACTGTCCTGTGATCATCACCCATGTTAATGGAGCAATCCTGCTTCGTGTGGCATATTTTTCATAACCATACAACTCTTCACCAGAGATTGGACTCATCCATAAATGACATTTTCTGGAAATTTGCATTTCCCTACCATGCATTTTTTTTCTGTTGACTCTTCAGTCACATAACAGAATTATCCATTGAAAACTATCTCCCTCCTCTGCTTCCGCTGTGTGTGTTTATGTGAGCCTGTGTGTGTGTTTGTGTGTGTGTGTGTGTGTGGGTAGAGTCTGTTCACATACTGTTAGGACAAAACTCTCTGCTTAAGACAGTTCTCCAAAATGACGACCTATGGTTTTCCCTTTAAAGGACACATGGATTTCTGCTTTTGGGTCTTTTTATGTTGGCAAGAAGAAACTTGCAATTTCCAAGAACACTCCCAGAGGTCGAGCACACAGAAACAAGCTTGAGTGCCTACTGAATAAGTCGCTCTTAAATAAATAGCTATGACTTTGGCTGTGATCTTTTCATTTCTACTGGGCTGCTAATTACTGTGGTAGGTTATTAATTCTAAGCTGAATGTTTGAGGGTGGTGTGACCTGCTGGGGCAAACTGGATAATCTAATGACAGCATCAAGGTCATTAAAGAGTATCTGCTGCCAACAAGAATGAACATGAAAATTAGCTCAGGAAACTACACTCATGAATAACTGGGTCTGATAATTATATTGGGGCTTATTTACATTTCCAGGCTACAATGGGCTATGTTCCAAGAGTTCATAGGCAGGTTAGTTATTGGTTAGGAACTCAGAATGCACGGAAACAATGCAATTAAGTGGGGCTTAAAGTCAGATTCGCTAACAAAACCTATTTCAACAAGAGCGACTTAATGATCATGGGCTTGCATTTGAAATATACACAAAAGCAATGTTTCTGTAATTCGCCAAGTGAGGTAAAAACAGAGAGCACAGTGAATAAGAAGTGGAGCAGAGGGGGTGTGTGCGTGAATATCTAGATAAAGTCTGGAATTTTTTAAAGTCAGTTCTAGATTACTCTGCAGGCACTACCAAGCAAGATGTAAACTTCTTAAGGTCTTCTTTACAAGACACTTGGAAGACAGGCACCTATCACATAACAACAGCTTCTACTACCTACAGAGCCCTAAAATGGTCCCCCAGTGTCTTATATAGGTTTGTCTCCTCTCCTTTGACCTGAGAGGGATTTCTAGCAGGAAGTCCAACCCAAACTCTTTTCTTCTAGAAGCTAGGGAGAACCAAGATTCATTCCTCACCAGAGCATGTGAGTGTGTGTGTGTGTGTGTGTGTGTGTGTGTGTGTGTGTGTGTGTGTGTGTGTGTGTGTGTGTGTGTGTCTATAAAATGGGTTTAAAAGCCTTTTCCCTCTTCTGGGACATGCCAATAATAATCATAATATATATTTAAAAAAACTTTGTTTCTAGGAACTGAGGAGATGGTTCATTGATTAAAGGTGCTGGTTTGAAAAAAAATAATCATAATCCTAATCTCCTTCTCTTTCTTTCTCCCTCTCCCTCTCTCCCTCCTCTGAGAACCTAGAGGCCATCCACAATTTTTGGGATGTGAGCTCTCTACCACCTTCACACCCAGGAGCAGCTCTCTCTAAATGCAATAGAAAACTTCTTCAGTGGTAACTGAATGCCCCATCTCAAGAGCCTTAACTCCAACCATGTTGGCACAGTCCCCCGCCCCCTGGCATGACCATGAAGAATCGTCATTCTACCTACCCCAGGACCTGAAAAGGATAGTCTTCATGGGCCTAAAGTTTTATAAAATGAATCAGGGAAGGCTAACATTGTTCCTATATTCCAAATTACTCTTTGACTCATTGGATATGGATTATTTTTTTAAATGATGGTATGAATTTGCCTTAATTTACTCAGCAAGACACTCTTGATATGCTCTCAGAAAATTTCTAATTTTTTTAGGAAATTGCTGATTTTGCCATAACTCGTGATATAAAACATTTTCTACATGCAAAGCTTTCCAAGCAATTTAAAATTATTTTTCTCAAAGCTACATTAGGAGTGAAGTAACTGATTGTTAGTCATGAACGTTTCCCAGAGGATGGCATTGCTTGTGGAGCTCTTCCCTTTGGGAAGGACTCAAGAAAGTCTGCCTGCTCATCTTGCCCGAGAGGCAGGTGTGCTAGAAACCATGAGGCTTACTCCTGAAAGTGTCACTCAGGAAAACTTGAACTCAGCCCTGGAAGAAACGGCAACATTTTCCTGACAGAAGTTTTCTTTGTATTTCTCATTTTAGTAGTTACATTTTCTGGAAGGAATCTTTATCATTGCGTAAATAAGATCTAAATGATTAATAGTTAAATGCAAATTTCAAAATCGCCTATCATCCCACCAGTTTGAATTTTTAAATATATATTTATTGTCCATAATGAGTTACATTATTTAGTGGGCAAATAATGAGTTGTTATCCCCAATACCCCAATTCCCCACCTCCCCATCCCTGATCAGTTGATCCGTTTGAATTTTTAATGTGTATTCCTCTATCCACTGTAATATGCGCGCACACAGGCTCATTACATGTAGACAATGTAAAAAGCGCAATCTCTGCTATTTTCTGGGAGGGTATGTGTGGATGCGTATGATGTATATGTATGTCACATGTCACAGTGGCCTGTGAACAACCTCAGAGCATTTCTTCTCCCTTGATCTTGGAGACAAGGTGTCCCTTGGTTTGGGCTTCACTTGTACATCAGTCTAGCTGGCCTTCAAGAGTCCAGATTCCCCAGGTTCTACTTCCATTGCCATGAGAGCCTTAGGATTGCAGATGCATGCACCACTTCACATCTGGCTTTTATATGCATGATGGGGAATTAAACTTGGACCAGCCGGCTTGTAAACCTCGAGCTCTCCCTAGATCCCTATTTGGTTATCTCTTTAGAGATAGGATGAATTTTTCCACAAACATAATGTTCCCCAAAGCAGCTTTCTAATAAAACTATTCTCTCTGTAAACTTATTTTCATAAGATACTCATAAGTAGAGCGGGTGTTAGCAAACTGGTTGAAGCAACCATCCCCAGGAGATGAAGGCCTCTTCCTCTGGTCATGTTGGGAAGGACTTTTAAACACTATCCATTTGGTATGTCAATGTAGTTATGTTGAAAAGAAAGAAAGAACAATATTGAGGGGGAAAAAAAAACCTTTTCCCCCCACATGTGAAAGCTACCTGACATATCATCATTGCTATAAAATATAAATATAATATAAAAATATATAATACATAATATATATATAATAAATTGCCCCTCCACTCACCTGTAGCAGACACTTATTTTTTAATTTATGTCTGTGTGTGTGTGGTGTGGTGTGTGTATGTGTATATGTGTATGTGTATGTGTGTGTGCATGTGTGTGCTTGTGTATGTGTGTGTGCGTGTGTGAGCTTGTGTGTGTGTGTGTGTGTGTGTATACACCATGGCACATGTGTAGGAGTCTGAGAACAAGCTCCTTCCTCCTCACTTGAGACAGCGTCTCTCTGGTGTTTTTGCCACTGTGTGTTCCAGCCCAGCTTCTAGGTTCCCCAGTCTCCATGTCCTGTTACTGCTCCAAGTGCTGGGGAGTAGAACTCGGGCCAGCAGGCTTGCAAGGAAGCACCTGGAACCCCTGAAACCATCTCCCCAGCCCCACCCAAAATCATCTTTTTCTGCATATAAATTATTGGACTATTTTCCTGAATTTTCATTTCCATGATCAGAACTCTTCATGATATTAATTATTCTTGATGTCTTACTATCTTTCGTCAATTACAGATTTTAGCTTGGGGGTTGAAACAATTTTTTTTATTTGAAAAGTATTACAGAAGCCAGGCATAAGGGCTCATGCCTTTCTTCCCAGCACTTAGAACACTATGGTAGGAGAATGGATCACTATGAATTTGAGGGGAGCCTGGGCTATATCACAGTGAGTTCCACCACACTCTCCAGCCTGGCCTATGGAAGAGTGAAGCCATTTTTCAGATTAAAAAAAAAGAAAGCAGGGCTGGAGAGATGGCTCAGTGGTTAAGGCACTTGCCTCCAGTGCCTAAGGCCCCGGGTTAAATTCCCCAGACCCATATATGCCAGACCCACAAGTTGTTGGCTCAGGTTTTCTCTCTCTCTCTCTCTCTCTCTCTCTCTCTCTCTCTCTCTCTCTCTCTCTCTCTCTCTCTCTCTGCTTGAAAATGAATAAATAAAATATTTAACCAAAAAAAAGGAATCAAATAAGTAACAAACGAGTAACAAAGGCACACAATGATGTATTTACTGGAATGAAGAATGTTGTTTGCCAAAGAAATGAAAATGAAAGGTTCTTCACTGAAGACATTAAGTTGAAATGTACAGTGGACATTCACGCAGAAGTGTTATGAGGTCAGGAAGGCAGGGGAGTTAAGGGATTTCAGGTTATTACATACTAATAGTGGCTGTAGAGGAGACTGGATGAGCCCATTGGGAAAGAGTAGAGATACAAGCCATGGAGGAGATCAGAAATGGTGCCTGGACCTTCAGAATGAAGCCAGGGGACCGTTGGGAAGCGAGGCTTTTCACATTCTTATTCTCTTGTGGAGTTCTTCATTTTCCACTTACTATTTTAAAGCACAAATAGGAATTCTGCTTAAAGCCATAAAAGTAATTAAAAATTTAAGGCCATTTTCTTTTGCTTTTTTATAGATCTGGAAAAGATCTAACTTTTAAGTATTCAGTTGTTAATTAAAATAGGAATGGTGGGCACTTAATACACATTTTATTGTATGTTAAATACACTTCAATAAAAATGCAAATGCAAGGGTACATAATTGGTAAGGATGTCTCTTATATGGATATTATAGTTTCTATTGCTTTGAGAATAGAACAGGACCTATTAAATGGAAAAGCATTGTGTAGCTATTACATGCTGTTAGGACTTTTCTTTTAGGGTATATTACCCCCTTTCATGAAAAAAAAATATTTAAAACACTGGTTTGTATATCCCCTCAGCCTATTGTAAAATAAAGTACACACAAAGCACAAACAAGCTTTTTGTTAATTTTTCACTTTTTATTAATTATGTACTTTATGAACAAATGGCCTGTTGGTCCCATTGCCCTTTCGTTAGCTTCCTGTATCCCCTCTTTTCTGACTGCAACCCACTGCAGGCCCTCCTCAGTAGGGTTCTTGGTTATTCACCATGGGTTTATGAATGCAGCAGACAGTCTCTGGAAGGGGGTGGGGACAATGCCTCAAGATACACCTTCCTACCCTGTGGCTCTTACATTTTTTTTCTATCCTCTCTTCCTTAGTATCTATTGCCACCTCTCTGAAGCAGGTTGTCAGGATAGCAGTGAGAGAAGCATTCATATTTAAATTGTCACTTCCTCTGTGATGTCTCCTGAGCCCTGGCATATGTGCTGGCGGCGGCTCATCTCACACTATGGGCAGCCAGCTGTCTTTTCTTGTCATATTCACCAATCTTGGTTCTCTCTGGTTTTCACTGCCATCTATTAAAAAAAAAAGATATTCTCCAACCAAGAGTGAAAGCAGCATGAATTAAAGAAGATATGCATAATTATTTAAAAGATTTAAATTGAAGGAGATAACCATTCTTCTTGGCCAAAGACCAGTGGGAGCTTCTCTCTGAGGTCTATGGCCATCCTATCCTAAGGATTCTTACTTGGTTCTCAGTACCAGGCATGAGCTCTTTCCCACGGAGCTGGCTGGCCTCTTCTCCAATCAGAGAGCCATTGGTGATCCACACAGACTGAGTGCCACTATTACACAGTTTTGTCCATATATTCTGGCTGGTTGATTTCATAGCTTGCAGATCCCCTACTTGTTTGTGCTGTTGGTGACCATTATCACCCAGACAGTCACATTGCATGTTCCAAGCACTAGGAGGGCAAGCTAACAGGAGGCTGGCTTCCTTCTAAATTCCAGCGTGATCTCTAGATGTCCTGTGTCCACAGCCCGTGGTGTCTTCAGCAATAGAATCTTACCTTGTAGTTCTGGAAGGCAACCAAGTGCTTTGCCAATAGACTGGATTGACAAGCAAGCTCTGGAATCAATGTTCCTACAAATGTGTAGCTGCTGACAACCCAAGTTACTTAAGGAAACTAAGCAGAACCCAGCTGCCCAGCAAGCCCCAGGGATCTCTGCTTCCCCAGTGCTGGGAATACAGGCCTGTGCCACCACACTGGTCATTTTCATGTGAGTCCTGGGAATCTAAACACAAGTCCTCATGCTTTCTCAGCAAGCACCTTACCTACAGAGCCATTTCCCCAGCCACAGGAGCCTTTTATAAATCAAGAAGCTGATGAAGAAGACAGCAGATTTCCAGGGAATGAGTGATCTTTTGGAAGAACACCATCTCATGAATGAAGGCTACCTTGTAATGGAGTCAAAAAAGAAGACCAACTTGAGGCAATCAGAAAGGAGAGGCTGTGAGTTCAAATCATGTTTCAAAGTTTGGTTCATGGATTCCTTGGGGGATCATTGTACACTAACACCCTGGTTCATCCACGTGGCTGGTTAGACAGTCTTGGGACAGTGGTAAGCCAACAGGCATAGCCACCCAGGAGGAACTTGCAGAGAAGAGCTCATTTATTATGCACAAAAAGGTTGTTTATATAGAGGAAAAATCAGAGATAGGGGCAGAAGCGGCAAGGGGATTGGTAGGGGCAGCATAGTCTGTGGATGTTTCATGAAGAGACTGGCAGGAGCCAGTAACCTGTGGATGCCTAGTTTGTATAGATAAGTAGGGGTGGGGGGGCTTTCTCAGCTCCAAGTGATGGGAATTACATGCCTTTAGACATGTAATGGATGGCAGTGGCTACAGAGGATCTGTGACCTTTAAATTGTTATTGCCCAGGCTTGTTATTACAGCCGGGGTATGTGAGCTCTTCCTGTAAACTCAAGCCTGGAAGTGTCTAGGCTTATCAGAGTTTGTTGCTGTCCTGCCAGGGGGGCTGGAGTTTCTAGGATAAAAGAGGGAGGCTTTGAAGGCCGCAACTCCTGCAGGTCTCAGATAAACTCGAGATTCCTGGGTTTCAGGCCAGCCTCAACTTCCTTTAACCCTGTATCCTCCATGCCTCTTAGCAGGGTCCCACATCAAAGGAGGAGATAAAGTCAGCCAGAGCGAGATGGCTTTGAGCAGTGTGGTGTCGAGACCACCGATCCATGGAATCTATGCTAAGGGGCTTCATTCAATCACAAGGGTATGTTCATTTTGTCAAATTTATTTTGCTGTTCCCCTTTGGATAAATGCCCTAGTCTTTTAGGATGTTCTTCCTTGATTTGTAAACATAGTTTGGAGGAAAATGATTGGTTTTAAAGTGAACTTCATCATGGAATGTCAATCATGTGCTAATTTGATACACTGCCTCTTTCTCTTATTATAGATATTTCTTCTTCCTAGTATACATATAGACAGGAAACTATATTGCACTCATAAGGTAACTTGTACCCTCATATTAATCTCATTCAAAATATTTTCACTTTGCTTTGAGACCTTTGCTTTGGCCACTGTGTTATTTAGACACGGGTTGTTAAATCTCTCAGTATTTAGCATTTTCGCTGCTGGTGATTTTTCAGTTGAACTTATTGTGTGTAAAGAGCATACTTTGTTGAACTATGTTTGTGTGCGTTGGTATGTGCTGTGGCCCAGAATATGTGACGGAAACTTGGTGATTGTCCTTTTTGAACTTTCAAATGTGTATATTTATATTCTGCTGTCAATTAATTTAGATAATATACAAATGTCAATTGCATCAAAGTCTTTGGTGGTGCTGATTTGTTCAATTAAATCTTAATGATCTTCTGTTTACTGTGTGTCCATTACTAATATCCATAGGGACACAATGATGGGGCACTCTATAGTCTATATTATTTCATTTTTTAATTTAATTTTTTATTGTCCATAATGAGTTACATTATTTAGTGGGCCAACAATGAGCTGTTATCCCCAACTCCCCAATGCGCCCCCTCCCCATCCCCAATCAGCTAGATATCCTCCTCTGTGGGCTGTCTGGAACAGTCCTTGTGGCAGGGGACCATGGATAGCTAGGGAGAAATCTGCACATAGAACTTGGAAGCAACTCGATGTGTACACAAGACAACAGTTTGTTCTGAGTTTATCTTGTGTGTGAGTGTGTGTGTGTGTGTGTGTGTGTGTGTGTGTTCCATGTTCACACATGCAGAGGACCAAGGAGAACAACAGATATCCTTCTTTATTGCTCTTTGGTTTTTGTTGTGGTAGAATCTCTCACTAAAGGCAGATCCACCAGTTTGTGTTCAGAATGGCAGACCTTCAAGCCTCAGTGACTCTCTGGTCTCTTCTTTCCAACAGAACTTGAGTGACAGTTATGTGTGACCATGCTCAGTCGTTTGTGTGGGTGCTGGGGAATAGAATTCAGGGTGCACTGGGCCCTCTCTGGTTCTCATGTTTGCAAAGCAAGCTCCCTTACCTGCTGAGACACCTCCATAGTCCCAAGTTTATCTTTATCTATAGTTTAAATGCCATCCTAACAAAGGCTCAGAAGAAAGCAGAATTCAATGGCCTTGAAGGTAAACCCTGCTCTGCAACAGAGTCTGTAATGAGGGGAATGTGGAACCCTCTCTTGCTATAGACACAGGACCTTGAAGCCTGTGAACCTTTCCAAGCTTCATGGTCAGAAGGGAATGAGGGAACTTTGAATGTCAACTTTATTCTGGTTCCGTATAAAATGTTAATGAGAAAGAGACCAGACAAGACAGACTCCCGGGGTGTGAATCCATGGTCCGTCTACTCACATTTCTGGCACTCAGAATAAAGCATAAAGCTTCAGTTCATGGTATTTTGTCTTGTGAAAGGCATCAGGAAGCACTGACCATAGCAGAGTGTTGTGGTCTCCAGCTACAGGAGGACTTGCAGGTCTACAAATTTTAACTCCCAGATTTTGATGATCTATTGTTAGACACATACAAGTTAGAAGAAATTCATGCTGTTTGTTAGCAAGGCAAATGACGAGTGTGATGGTTAGGTTTTGTTGTCAACTTGATCTTTTTAATTATCTTGGGTGTGTCTCTGAGGATGTTTATAGGAAGGCAGCCAGCCTCTCAGCAAGGGGCAGGATGTAAAGAAGCTCAAAGAAGCTAGAAGTAAACATCCTTTCCTGTGTGGGAAGTGCAGGAAGGTAATTCCAGAGACTCAGGAAGCCATGAAGTCTGGGAAAAGGTTGTAAGACCCCACCCTAAGGCTATATATAAAGGGGAAGAAATTCTCTCCTTTGCTCTCCTGCCTGTTTGCTGCTCTGTGCCTATGGTGTAGGTGATGGATTTTTTTCTCTGCTCGGACCTATGAAAGAGGGGCAGCCTCTTTCGCTGTTAAGGAACTTCCCCTCAATCTATAGTTTCAATAAATACTTTCCTCCCCAAAATGTGCCTGGTTTGAAGATTCATCCCAGTGGTGTGTGGCTGACTACGACAGTGAGTATATTTCTTCCACAGCCAGCAATGTCGTACTGACATCAGCTTTCACAAAAGAGCTTATCCAAGCTCCATTTGTGTCCATCCCATCCACAGCCAAGACTCAGCAGAGACCTCTAACACTGCTACCATTGAGGATTAAAGATTGTTATGTCTCTTTGGAGGAATGACCTCTTCTAAATTGTGTACTAGGCTTCTTTTTCTTCACTCATCTTCCTTGTTTTACAGTCTATTTTGTTACTATAGCTGCTTTTGTTAACATAACTATATCTCCTTTCTAACTGTTACTGTAGTTTATCTTTCTCTATCCCTTAGGATTAGATTAGCAGTTACTCTAATTTGTCTATATTTTTGATGTGGAAGTTCATAATTATTTTTCTTTTGATGTTTTGAGTCTGGGTATCAAAGGTTGGCTTTGAACTTACTGAATAACTGAAGATACCCTTGAACTCCTGGCATTCCTTCCTCTGCCTTCTCAGTGCCTGATTGCATATGCCATATTGCCTGGCTAAGGAGGTTCTTTATAAACAAATATTGATGACCTTGGCAATGTCTGCTTTTGAGTGAGTATATTGTATTGCTGCTTTTTAAAAAATAAAATGTTGGACTATAGCTACATTGCACATTTATGTTGGGTTTGTGGTTTCCACAATGATTAAAGTAAGTAGTGGCCATAGAAACTATATGATCCACAAAGGCAAATTATATATATATATATATATATATATATATATATATATAAAATCTGGTCCTTTAAAAGAAAAAAATTTGCCAAGTACTATCATTCCCTAACTTTCTATCATTTGGGTCTTTGAAATGTTTTCTCAAAGTTTGGATTTTGTTAATTTTTGTGTATGAGAGAGTCAATTGTTATTTGAATGAAACCCCTCAGCATAGATTTTTTTTTTGTCGCCTTATTGGAACCCCTCACAAATCAACTTGTATAAACATTGAGTATAAGCATAAACAGAATTTTACTTGTTATACACTCTCTTAGAGAATCTCTCATTCCTTTGACCAAATACTTGACCAGAAGTAACTTAAGGAAGTAAGACTTTATTACCGCTGATATTTTGAGGTCACAAGCATCATGGTGGCAGGACTTTAAGGTAACTGGTCACATCCATTCTACAGTGAGGAAGCAGAATGATGAATGTTGGTTGGTCCCCACTTCTAGGTTCTGTATCTCGTATTCTGCACCCCACCAGATGTAAGCATACACGAGTCTCCATGCAGGTTTAAACCAGCTAACAGATCCTGGCTTGATACTAACCAAATGCTGGTAAACTAAATGTATGGACTTTTAGAAGAAATCCATGCTGTTAGCTAGGCAAATGACCAATGTAATTCACTCGTGCTGACATCAGCTTTCATGAAAAAGCTTATCCAGGCTGCATCATGTCCCTCCCATCCATAGCCAAGACTCAGCAGAGACCTCTAACATCACTTCCGTTAATACACTATTGACCAAGGGATATTCATGGTGGCTGGACCAGCCATTAAGCCACAATTAAAAACTTCTTTCAATGAGTAAAGAAAAAAATACCCCCAAATATAAATTTTAAAATGCAGCATTAAATATTTATGAGAAATACCCCCAAGATGCTGAGCCGAGCAGTTGCATAATGAAAGTGCTACATGTTTTGGAGAAGGATTATTCCCCACTGCTACAAATCAAGGAATTTTTAAGTGACCTATGAGGAAAAGAAAAGAAAAAGGGAAGGGGGGGAGTTATCACAAATTAATAAAGCATGGAGTACCAATTGATTACCAACCATTGCAGTGTGAAATGAGTTGGTTTTATTCCAACTGTGACTACTGATTGTTATTATCAACTTTCCTCCGTGGGTGCCTAATGACTTGGCCCCAACAGCAGAGGTCTGTGGAGGAGGTGGAGGAATGGGTGAGGAGAAGGAGGTCAGAGCTCTGTGTGGGAGCAAACAGTGGGATTTTCATCAAGGCTGTGGGCAGAGCAAGACAGAACCACTGCAGAGACTGGTTCTCAAGTTAGAAAGACTTTCTGAGAACAGAGAGGACTCTGAAAAAAATATGAAGTGTCTTCATTTGATAGAGCCAACACAAGAGTCCTTTGAAAACGTCTGATTCAGGGGTTGGTTTTCTTGGCTGTCTGAGCAAGCAGCAAGCAAGTTCTGAACTCAGCCACAATCCCCTGACTCAGGACCTTTGGTGATGGGGCTCAGGAGTGTGATTTGAAAAGAAAAAAAAAATCCCAGTTTCATAGGTTAAACTACTCTCTAATCACATTCTTGCCATGCACGCACTCTGCATGAGTTTCTCTTCACCACTCTTTGCTTTGGGGCAATCCATGTGACTTGCTTTGGGACACAATCCCTAGGGAAAGGATACTGTCAACATTGTGTCACTGTCAAACGTTGACCCTTTAAGAAGTCACATGTTTCTGTTCACATGATTGTGTTTCTACACCGAACTGGAAAGATCCTCTATAGAAACTTTAGTTAAAAGTGATTACATGAAAAATAATCACTCCAGATTTCTCAGTGCGCTCTCTCTCTCTCTCTCTCTCTCTCTCTCTCTCTCTCTCTCTCTCTCTCTCTCTCTCTCTCTTTTTCTCTCTCTCCCTTCCTCCCTCCCTCCAGGAGGTAAAGCTTCCCCAGCCTTCATGGATTCTCAGACTGGTGATAAGGAGACTCGTTGCTATAGACAATGACATCTTTTTCCTGTGTCTGCAGTTACAGAAAATTTTGGTGCAGACAATACACAGAACTAGATCCAGAATTCCAACAATTCCTGTCTCCCAAGTTTTATAAGTGGTTGCGTAGTGCACAGATCAGCAAACTGCGAATCCTTAGGCCAAATCCAGACAGGTGTGGGTTTTGTAAATAAAGTTTTATTGAAATACAGCTGCACCCATTTTTTTTTTTTGCTACAAAGGCAGTTTGCCAAGACTCCATCGAATCCAAAGCTCTGCATTTTAACATAAAAATATTTTAAACCTAGAAAGTACAAGCACTTTTTTTCCCCCAAAGTTACACAGCACAGAAACATAGATCCTCCTGGAACTCAGGCCTCTGAACGTTTAAGGCAAAGTTTTCTTTTTTCACAAAGACACATTTGATAAGCTTTGAAAATTATATTTAAAAGGGATTCTCAGCCAACATTTTTATTTTTCTCTTACTCATGTTCTTTTCTCTATTTTCAAAACCCACTCTAAGCTAGCTTTTGGATTTAAAAAAATTAATAGATTTATACCATTTATCCAAAGAAAGGTAATTTGTGCTCTTTTCTCTAGGTTATTCTCATTGTAACAAAGGACTTAATTGGCCCCTCCAAATAGAAAGTACTGGTGTTTTATATGTCAGCAGCTGGGAAGCTCTGGAGGGAGGTGACCATCTGCTGCAAGCATCCGTCGGTATCACTGATTTGGGCCCCGTGCCTACTGCCCGTGAATATAGTTTAATGGAACTCGAAGTTGCTCCAGCAAAGTTCAGAGGACTCCAAAGCTTCTCATGTAATTTACTGAGCACAGAAAGTTGCTTCTTACAGTCCTTGAAAGTCCAAGATCAAGACAGAGAAGTTCAGCTGACTGCTGAGGGCTCCTCTCTAATTCCAAGATGGTGTCTACTTACTTCATGCTGGAAATCTAATTCTAATTCCAAGATGGTGTCTACTTACTTCATGCTGGAAATCGGTGTTATTATGGGACGGATGATGGCAAAAGAGCAAGGCTGAGAGAAAGTACACCCCACTTACAGGGGAACACGCTCCTGGCCAAGTCATCTCTTAATGTTTCTAACAGTTGGTACAATGACCTCAGAGACACTTAAATTTTGGATGAGGTATATTGGGAGAAAAACCTCAAATTCTGAATTTAGTCTGTTTTCTTTAAAAGTGTTCCCTGAAAGCTGGGGGTTCGTTTGAAATACTTCAAACTAAGTAAACAAACAGAATTCTTCTACCTGTGATGATAGTTAATCCAGACAACCTATGGAGGAGGATATCCAGCTGATTGGGGATGGGGGAGGGGGATATCAGGGAATTGGGGATAACAACTCATTGGTTTCCCGCTAAATAATGTAACTCATTATGGACAATAAATATATATTTTAAAAAATAAAAATAGGGGCTGGAGAGATGGCTCAGCTGTTAAGGCACTTGCCTCCAGTGCCTAAGGCCCCAGGTTCCCATATAAGCCAGACCCACAAGGTGTGGTGGCCCTGGTGCATTCTCTCTCTCTCTCTCTCTCTCTCTCTCTCTCTCTCTCTCTCTCTCTCTCTCTCTCTCTCTCTGCTTGAAAATGAATAAATAAAATATTTTTAAAAAATAAATAAAAAATAAAAATAAAAGATTAAACTACAAAAAAAGAGAAAATAGAGCTGAAACAAAGGATTCCGAAGAGAGTGGTTCAGAGGCTGTGTACTGACTGCAGGAAGGTCATCAGAGCAGTGATTCTCCTCAACTGCTCATGACAACAGAGCAGCCGAGCAGGAAGCTCTGGATAGCACTGCATGAGTTCTCCTCATCACATCCAGGAGGCTGTGCACCCCGAAGAGGAACGTTGGCCCTGGTAAAAGAGGGGGTGGCTTCGCTTACAGGTGAACACAGCATGAAGCAGATAATCCCCAGTTTATCAACAACATTCAAAAGATACTCAAAGGCCCCAGATTTGTCAAATCTGCTTCAGCAAGCTGAAATGACAGCCGAGTCAGCAAGGACAAAGTACCAGGAGAGTGTCGCTAAGCAAGATTGAAAAAGTAATGAAAACAGAAAAAAATAAAATAAAATAAAAAGGCCTCAGTGGATCTGCTGTTGAACTCCACCGAACCATCACTGAAGAACTAAAAGCACTTTTTAAAAAAAATATTTTACTTATTCATTTTTCAAGCAGAGAGATACAGAGAGAGAGAAAGAGAGAGAGAGAGAGAGAGAGAGAGAGAGAGAGAGCACCAGGGCCACCACCTTGTGGGTCTGGCTTATGTGGGTCCTGGGGAATTGAACCCAGGGCCTTAGGCACTGGAGGCAAGTGCCTTAACCTCTGAGCCATCTCTCCAGCCCAAAAGCACTTTTTTAAGTTACTTTCCAAAACTGAAAAGCAGGGAATGTGCCCTGACATGTTCTATGAAGCCAGCATTATACAAATACCAAAATAAAACAGAGACCCTGTTACTTAAGACACCGCAGGCTAGAGAGACCATGATGGAACTTAAAAGGAAGCCAGCTACCCACAGACTGGCCTTCAGAGTTCTGGAAAGTTCTATATGAACTGCTGGGGGATAAAGTCACCCACAGCATGAACAAGCAGGGGAACCTACAAGCTACAGAGCAAGATGCACAGGCCTGTGCAACAGGAGCGCACAGCCCGTGGAAGTGATCAACTGCTTTCTGATTGGATGAGACCCACTGAATCCAATCCTGATACTGAGAACCAAGAATCCAATGGATAGGAAGGTCATGGACTCTAGAGAGAAGCTCCTGCTGTTCTAAGGCTGAGAAGAGAGGGCACGCCCACCAGAAAGTCTCTTAAATGACACTTATTGCCTTTGAGCTATGCTGCTCTCCGTCTTGCTGAAGAATGTGCTTTTTCACCGACAGAATACCAGGGAGACCCACCATCCATCCATATGACAATAAAAGATAGCAGACTTCCTGCTACGAGACAAATCACCTCTATCACATTTGCTAGGACCCGGGAGACACTATCGAAGAAGTGTCAATTTAAATGCTAGGGTTTCTCTCTCGGCTAGCCTGACGAACTCCTCCAGGGAGATGGCCTCCAGAGAGATGAGGAGACTCAAAACTCATCAAAGCGGAGATCCAGAGGATGTTGTGATCGTGATGGTAATATTAAAGGAGCCTTGGAACACTGTGGAAGAGGAGTGAAAAGATTATAGGAGCCTCAAGGTGCATTCAGGACCCCACAGTGAACACCAATAACCACACTGAGGAGGGTCCTCAGTAGCATGGAAGTGGAAGAGAGGAGATACAGAGATACAGAAATATAACCTGATAGCAATATGCCCAGAGACCCATATAATAAAGTTCATGATATGTAATAAAAAAGTGTGTGAAGGCTTGTCATACTATTTTCCTATATTTTCTTAGCAAGGAATTCAAGAGAACCCCAATTTAAATACAAGCAATTTAAATGCAAGCAATACCATTGGAAAATACTTGGAATATGTTGGTTAACCTGTGCATACTTCTAATGCACAATTCCATCAGCAAAATATATCAACGGAGTAGGGAAGGATTTGCTTATTTGATTGCATGAAATGGAAACACTCTATATCTACCAAGAGTTACAGCTCAAATACACATCTAAATGGTTTGAAAATATTCATTAGCCAATAAGCCATCATATCAGTTTGAAGGTAAATTATAAAATCAATAGAGCACAATTCAAAATTCGGTGTATTTCTATTGATCTATTCATTCTAAGAGCTAAGTCACAGCAAACATTTAGGGCAGAGACTTGAGTGACTAAAATTTATAATTCTTCACACCTGAAGTGTTTGTGTTGACTGGGGTTCTTTAAATATTTTGACAAAATAACCAAGACACAACTTAAAGAAGCAAGGCTTTGTTTTGGCTCATGACCTCATAGATTCCATTCCATTATTGTGAGGTGTGTGTGGCCAAACAAAACAGCTCATATCATGGCAATCAAGAAGGCAAGAGAAGGCTGGAGAGATTGCTCAGTGGTTAAGGCACTTGCCTCCAGTGCCTAAGGCCGTGGGTTCAATTCCCCAGGACCCACATAAGCCAAACCCACAAGGTGGTGGCCCTGGTGCTCTCTCTCTCTCTCTGCTTGAAAAATGAATAAAATATTTTAAAAAAAAAGAAGGCAAGAGAGACAAAGTCAGACAGAACAATAGAGTTAAAGAAGAGAGAGAGAGAGAGAGAGAGAGAGAGAGAGATAGTTTGCTTTTCCCTCTAGTATTCCAGGTCTACAGGATGGTCCCAACCCCAATCAGGTGGGGGTTCTGCTTTCTGGAAATTCCCAACACTATGCTCTATTAATCTCCCAAATGTTTATCAAGCCTTCGGCATAAATGAACCACACAGTGTTAAGATGCTCTGAATGAGAATCGCAGAAACCTGTGGAGAGGAGACCTGACCCCTGGATCACTTGGAGTGCAGGCAGTCAGGAAGGAAGCTCACCATCCTAGAGTTGGCTACAAAGGAAATAGCAGAAGGAAATAGGAGCTGGGGGGATGGCTCAGTAGGTAAGAGCTCTTGATGAACAAGCATGAGGACCCGAGTTCAATTCCCAGCATCCATATAACAAGCTGAGAAGGAAAGCAACAGGCTCACTCGTAGCTGAAAAACAGCAAGCTCCATTCTGAATGATAGATCCCATAGACCCTGTATCAGGAAATGAGCAGAAGAGGTAAGGAAGACGCCTCTACACGCACATGTGCACACACATACCACACACACAGAAGAAAAATAGGAAACCAACCTTGAATAAACTATTTTCTCATTCACGTATGGCAGGCAATGTTTTATTTTATTCAATACGATTTCCCATAACTCCAAGCAATATGTTGAATTGCTTGTGCAATCTAAAAAATATGCATGTTATGAAATTTAAAAAAGGGAATGAAAAACTAGAAAATCATATTCTTTCCCATTATAGATAACACGATATCTTCTCTTTGAAAGACCTTTAATCCTCAAGTTTAAAAAGTGACCTTTACTTAAGAGTTTATCTTGGAAGGAAATGGAGGCATTAATGTATTGTGTCAAGTGTGTTGGGATTTTCATTGAAATTGAAAACTTTATTATTTTTCATTTGTCAAGGACTGGCAATGTGACTGAGTATATGTAGACAGAGTGAAAGGAAATGATGGTGTTCAGAGTGGCCACAAGTCATGCTGAATGAAGCTGAGTATTGATTTCCAAGTGACACACCAGAAAACTAGAAATACAATGCAGAGCCCAAGAGAAATGGGAACGCGAAAGACGAGGAGAGGTGCCTGGTGCCCAGGGATTTGTGCAGATGTGTTTAACTATGCAGTGCCATGATTTACAAATTTCCAGGGCCTCCCAATAATGGAACATTTAAAACCCTTCTACTTTATTTATTGGGTTTTGCTAACACGGCTCTTGTTCATCAAAGCAAGAAGAAAACCAGCATAACTCAAAACACATTGAATTTTTAAGCTCACAAATCTTCCTAGGAACTATAATTTTCTCCTCACTCTTTCCTGCATGAGCAGTGGAAAATATTTCATTTGCCAAAGATTCTCCTTTTGTTTGCTGCAAAGGGAAAGCCAGCCATCGTTCTTTTGGGGGATTGGTTTTGGTTTATACATTAAGAAAATTTAAATTTCTGCACCTTGACCTACTAAGGTGAGATTTATACTAATATTTGGCTCCACCAGGGACCATAACTTCTGCTGCTAATGTGAGAGAAGTTGTAGAGACTAGCAGGACATTCTGTGAGGCAGACTGGTATGGCTATTTCTAGCACTACAAAAGTGCCTGGGTCTTCCAGAGAAGGTGTTTTCATCCATAGAGTCCCATGTACCAATGTGGCATGGTATGTGTCTGTCAAATTAGCTCTGCTGTAGATAAAATAAAATAAAATAAAACTGGTTCGTGATTGATAAACTATTCAGTATTAGGAATTAAACCTAACTCACTTTCAGTATCTTGATTTCATCATTCAGTTTTTGGTCAAATTTCTAGAAATATCATAGTGGGGTATTTTCTGTGTTGAAAGTTAAATGTAAATGTAAGATTTTGAAATTTCATATCCTTGACATGTTTTGAGTTCACATATGTCTAGTGAGAATGGGGAATAAATGGTCTTCAAATTCAACACAATCATGCTATGTGTCTATTCGGAGGAGCTTGGGCTGGTGAGGTGGGTCAGTGGCTAAAGTGTTTACCATACAAGCTTGAGAACCTCAGTTGGGATCACCAGTACCCACAGAAAATGCCAGGCAGAGTGGCACATAAACCCAGCAAAAATGGGACTCTGGGGAGAAGACAGGGAAGCCCTGGGGCTCTGGATAGTCTTGTAGAGCTGAACAGTGATCTCTGGGCTCCACAAGACACACACCACACACACACATACACACACACAGCTCAGAAGAAGAGGTAGAAAGTGACTAAGGAAGACATCCAGCATTAATCTCTGGCCTCAGTACACACATGTCTCTGCACACATATAAACACACATGCACATACATACACCACATACATATATATGCACATCAAAACATAAACATAAATAAATAGAATCTTACAATATACCAATATATCCAAAGCTTGAAAAAAAATAAGTCCATTTTTTTAGTCAACTTCCTCTCAATACTATACCCTCTAGTGAAATTACTGAAAAGCCTGGGTATGGAAAGGCATCGATATTAACTGAAGGAGCCCAGACTACATTTTACTCACAGGATTTAGGTAGGAGCTGATTACAGAACACTTAATAAATCCACTTGGGCCAAACTATGGCACTTGGGGGAATATGAAATAAGACCGTGATTGTGAAAACTTCATGGGATGCCAACTCATACCAGCGACGATAATAAAAGTAGCCAGAAGTAACAGATCTGGGACCATGATTTCCATCTATTTTCCCAGGAAAAAAATTGCACTAAAAAGGGGTTTTAGGCAAAGATAGAATTTCTTTCGGTGAGTCGCAGCAGTGGGGACTTTTAAGAGACAAAAAGCCCCTGGTAACTGAATGGATAATAGTGTGTTGGCTCTGGAAAACACAGAGCAGAAAGAGATGAAGATGGGAGGCTGGGAGTCAACCAGGTGCCTCAAATTTTATTTTTTTCCTTTTGATATACTCACCTGAGGCTTAGACCGTGGGTGGATACCTCAAGATTACAGAGACATTTTGCTTTCCACTTCACTGGCTGCATTATGTAGACCAGACAGCCTTCTGCCTAAATGGTGCACTGCACATTCGTCTATTTTGAGGAAGAATGTGAGCATTCTAAACTGAATAAACCCATCCTGTCTCAATGGTGAGTCGGATGTAATATTTATAACCCATTGCATTAAACGTAACATCTGCGTCTTTTGTCCACAACCTGCAAGCCTTAGGCAAGTTCTTAAACCAAAATTCACTCGACTGTCTTCTTAGAAGAGGTCTGTGTATTTAATAATCTCCGAGGAATTTGGACTAATACAGACAGCCCACGGAGGAGGATATCCAAGTGATCAGGGATGGGGAGGGGGGAATTGGGGAATTCGGGATAACAACGCATTGTTTGCCCACTAAATAATGTAACTCATTATGGACAATAAATATATATTTTTTAAAAAAACATGAAAGATCTCAGCGTGTATGAGGCCCTGGAGTTAACCCACAAAATTGTAAAACATTTCACATGATGAAAATGAAAGACGATGCTACAACTGTACCTCCTGGGGACTCTACTCCAGTATCCAGAAATGGGACATAGTTTTCTGAGACAGGGTCTCTCATTGAGCCTGGGGATCACTGTTGTTCTGCTAGACTGGCTGGCCAGGGAGCCACAGTGATCCTCCTGTCTCTGCCCTGCTCAGCACTGGAATGACAGGCATGTGTGACCAGACCCATGGCAGGGAATGACCTCAGATCCTCATGCTTATACAGCAAGTTCTCTTCCCCACGGAGCCATCTCCCCAGCCCTGTGGAGCTGTGTGTTAGAGAAACACAAGCTCTTCACTCATCCAGAATTGAAAGAGAAAAAAAAAATGAGATTTTAATTCAGATGCTAATTGTCCAACTAATTTTTCCTATTCTTCATCTTTCAATGAAATGATCAACTATTATAAATTAATAAATAATTAGAAGAATAATCAATAGATGCTAAAAGCAGTGGATTGATAAACCAGAATGACTTCATGAGTCTGGCAATGAGTTCTTTTTTTTGTGTGTGTGTGTGTGTGTGTGTGTGTGATGCCAATATTACTGTCAAAAATGAGCTAAAGAAGGATGGAGAGATGGCTCAGCGGTTAGGGTGCTTGCCTGCAAAACCTAAAGACCCAAGTTCGATTCCCCAATCCCCACGTAAAGCCAGATACATAAAAGGGGTGGGGGTGCATGTGTCT
>PVHP010020022.1:0-31065 GCA_004024765.1 Zapus hudsonius
TGGAATTTTAGTTATTGAAGAAGGTGAAGTACTTTATGAATAATCACGAAAAAATTGTAAGCACACTAGAACAATCATTTTTAAAGTTTTAAAATGATAACTCATAAAACACATATATAAATATACACATATAAATACAATGAAGAGGTCTAAGGAAAATATTTGACCTTCTTATACTTGAGGTGGTTTGATAACTTTTTACTGCTTTGGTTTATTTTTATTATTAATGAATATTTTCATTATGAACCAATTATTTGATTTTTGCTCGGCTGCTATGACCACTTTACAAGAATACTGGAAAGTTGTTGGAGTACTGAAATTATAAATGAAGGTAGGAAGACTTCTAACTACAATTGATATACCAATTACAAATATTCATTGAGTGCTTTTTAGTTGTTATGCTCGTTTCATAAATCATCTTATTCAAACTTACACAATCCCTAGGAGGTATTTGCTATATTTCTCCAATTTTCCCAATGAAGAATGGAGATAGACATGACTTCTCAGAAATCACAGGTTGAAATGCCAGAGCAGCAATTCAAACTTTGTTTTTCTAAGTATGTGTTTCACAATAAATTATACTTCTGGAAAAATAGAATGAAATAGTCAAGGAGATATGAGAGAGTTAGTATTTTTAAGAGAAAAGTACAATATCTGAATATCATATTTGTAAGAGTAATATCTTAATTTATATTATAGAAATATAATAGTGTATAAAGTTTAAGCCAATATTTAATGGAGCAGTTGTAAAAGTAATAAGATTTTTGTATGTATTTCTAGAGTGTGTCTATCCAAATTTTATAGTAAGGTAGTTAAAATATAATTCTCTTAAATAAAATTATGTGCTACAAATTACAGGCCAGAATTGATCTACATTACCAGTCTGTCTGTCTGCCGATCATCTAGGGTCATTTTTTTTAAAACACAAAAACATTGAAAAGATTAAGAGATGAAATAACTAGGTAAATTAAATATTAAATATTTATAATCAGTAGAATTTGGTACATTTTCACAAAGATCGTAAATGAATTAGTCATAAATACCTTTAACTATCAAAAGTCATTTCCAAGAGGAAATTAAATTAGTTATTACATAAAATTAATCTGTGATTTAAAAAGTACCAATGGCTTTCCTGAAAAAGAGATGATTACACTTATTTATATTTACTCTAAAATGAGTTATTTTTCAGACTAATCAAAGAAATACTAAAACTCATGAAATACATTTGTTTTAATGAAGTAGTTTAACAAAATCATTAACTTAAAATATAACCAATAAAAATAATATTTTCTGGGTGACATGTTAGTTTGTTAATTTATAAGATTACTAATTTATGCTTTATACTCATAAATCCTAATTGTATCAATAACCCATTATAATGAAAATAGGAAATATTGTCATTTATAATAATGACTGATAGATTCTTCCCTTTGAGTATCAGGTTCCACTCACATGAGGCTCTTTAAACATTTCTTGTATTTTTAATGTAACTGTTGTGACTCCTTCAGTGTCTGAATAGAATTTCATCTTTTATGAAATATGTTGTACACACTTCACAATTAAGTTATACATTTAAAAAACGTGAATGAAATAGTCATAGAAGATACATGATTTTATCTTTAAATTCCATCATATACATATTTATTTAAAGTATACCATATGTTCTTTATGTGTGTTCCATAATTATAATGCAAAAAGACTGTTAAACAGTGATCACTGATTACATTTTTTAAACAGTTCCTTTTGTACAAAAAAGCACATTATGCCATATAATGTTTGACTGATTGACAAAGTTCTTTAAAGTGGTTAGTCTTTCCATCCAAGCAACTAATTTGTATTTTCCATTTTACTTAAACTGTATGGAATCAAGAAGGCTTCCTCCCAGCCTTTGCATAAAATTTAGTTTGCTCTAACAAGCTGCCTTCATCTTATGAACTGCTGTCTCAGAAATTGAATGCATGTAGATTGTTACTTTCTTTTTGGCTGTACAACTTATGATATTACCTCTCTTGTGGTAAATTTCCCTGTAAGCATCACTTTTAACTTGTTATAAGGAAAAATTAGCATTAGATTTTATTGCTCAAATCAAAAGCATTCTGTCAGTGAAAAATAGTATGTGTGTGTGTGTGTGTGTGTGTGTGTGTGTGTGTTTGCTTGCATGTGTGTTATACTAAGAGTAAATTGACAACTTGATAATGATTACTTCCTGGATACATAAATAATTTTAGAGAGATAATTTAGTTTTCTCATTGAAACAATCCGAGGAAGGATGCTATGGTAGTGAATGTATGGCCCCATAGACTTAGGCCTTTAATTAAAATGGAGTTTGCAACTTTAGCCCCTAGAAGACAGATTCCTGCTTGAGGTGGAGTGTCACTGGGCTGGATCTGAATTCAAGCCCAAGTTATAGAAAGCAGGTTTGAGCCTTGGCAGGTTTTCTGCTGTTGGTTTTGCTTGCTTGAGGGGCTGGCTGTTGGGTTGTGCTTGCTGCTTTTGTTTATAACTGGCTATTTTTTTAATCTCTGTTTGGAAGTATGGAAGTAAGCATTGTCTTCAGCCATTGATAGAACTTCTGGATCGGCAAGCTAGAACATAACCAGTTCCTCCAATAAACTGTGTCTAGTTGGATATTCATCACAGCAATGTGAAACTGACTACAACAGATGTTACTATTATTTTCTTTGATTAAATTATGAAAAGCATTTAGATATGTTAATTGGCTTATTAAAGTCTCTCGAGTTGTTCTTGTTTGTGAAGGGCAGAGGGTTACACTCAGGGCTTCATGCCAGATCAGCACTCATCCACTGAAATATGATCACAACAAGAGGACCAGATATTCCAAACCAAGACTACATAGTTCAAGGCTTTAACTGTTTTGATAAAATTAAGTAGAATACAAATTTAAATAACATAATCCACTGGTATAGTTAATCAGGATAATGAAAATTGTAAGAAGAAATAGATTCAAGACAGAAAGGATACAGTTTCTCTTTAGTTACTTTACTCATTACTTTTTTGTAGTACACTGTCATCTAATACTGAGAGTAACTATCCAAGTCTCCTTTGGAGTCAGGAAGAAACTGAGAAGAAATACAATAAAGTTAATGACTGAAAGATTACTTATACCTAATGGATTTAGTATTCTGTTATAAAGAGGCAGAGGAAGGAGGACTGCCATGAATTCAAGGCCAGCCTTGGCTAGAATGAGACCCTGAATCAAAAACAAGACAAAATGAAATAAACACAAATCAAATGCATTAATCCAATCCCCCATTAAAGGCTCATTCAAAACTGTTTATAGAGCCAAGACAGGCAGCTCTGGATCGGTGAAATGAATTTATTCTGATCTAATCCAGCCTTTGTTCCTTAAGGAGGATACTCTCTAGTGACAAAACTAATGAATTCACCAGAATTGATAATGATTTCTTTGTACTAGAAATAGATCAAAACTCCATGTGCACTTTCCAATCACACTAGATTTTAGTCAGCTTCACTCTGGTTGCATTCAGCCCTAAGGTTAGGCCTTACATATCTAATCCTATGTTTTGAGTTTGTAATTTGATGTAACTAATCCTGTGTTTTATCTGTTCCTTTTACTTTTATTTAAAATTTAAATTCATTTTTTTATCTGTCCAGACAGACAGAATGGTTGTGCCAGGGCCTCCATTCACTGCAAATGAAGTCCAGGTACATGTGCCACTTGGTGCATCTGGCTTTATATAGGTACTAAGGAATTGAATCCAGGTTGTTAGGCTTTGCAGGCAAATGGATCCACTGCTGATCCATCTTTCCAGTCAACCCTATTGCTTTTTTTTTTAATTTAGAGGAGGAGTACTGATTTTGGGGAAATATCCTCAATCTGCCCCTCTCAGTAGTATGTGAATAATATGGAGATATTTTATATAAGAATGACTCAAGTGTTTTATTTTGACACTGAATGTAGGCTGTTACCTTTTTCTTTCCACTTGAGTGACACAGCAAGGAAAATAAATATAAATCATTTTACATTGATTTTTTTGTTAAGACACAGGTACAGAGAATCCTAGGAAATGAATGTACACATAATTGTGAATACAAAGAAGACAGTCATTTTTATTATAGTGCAAACCTAAGTATGTTAGTTTTGCTGTTCATATAGATTATTCATCTGTGTTTTTGCCCCCAAGCATACACAATTTATATATAGTCATGTATTATATTTGTATTTAAGAAAAATTGCACTAGAAAACAAAGTATATGTAGAAGAAAAATAAACATATTCATGAAGCAAAAATCTAAGAACAAGACATATCACATGTATAAGCACCAGATACCATTGTGCTAGGGCTTATTCTACTATGGATAGCCTGAGTTCCAGTGATGAGCGTGGACTTTATGTTTGCTGAAGTGTCTATGACAATTAAGTTCACTAAGACTGCCAACATTTTATGCTACATGCAAGCTTTCTTTCTAAGGAACTTTCTTTCCTGCAAATGTCCTTTATGACAAGCTTTTATTAATCCCTGTGGATTGTAATGAAATAACACACTTTTGATATGAATTCAGCACTTTAAGGATACTGAAGAGTAAATCTCAAGATAATCAATTTAAATGCTCAGAGCCCTTGTTGTGTGTTCTGAAATACCCCAAGGAACTTTCAGAAAATGTTGTAATTGGCTGTGTGCAGCCCTAAAGTTTCCTCCTAGATGATTCTGCATTAGCATGATATTTCCCCCAAATATTCTTGCTTACACTGGATTTAGGCAGAATTATATACATATGTTATATTAGGTAGGGGTATGAAGAATATTATTCATTTGATTTTGAGTTAATGATAACTTCAAAATAGAGGATTTGTGAAGTCTATTAACATATATATTTTATTAAAATTTGTTCTACTACAACATGATATACTTTATATCAGAAGCTGAGTCCTATTAAAATGCATAGGTGTTATTAATAGAACATATTGGGCTTTCAAAAATAGCACCCAGCAAGGCCCACTAGGATTAGTTTCAGGCCCTTAGCTATTTAACATATTTATTAACAATCTGGATAGAGTGCTGAGAAGCAGATGATTCAAAATTGAGAGGAAAAGCAAATACTATGCTTGAAGATTTAAGATTCAGTGAGATCTAGAAATTAATACAATGGGCAGAGAGTTGCTTTAACATATGCATTAGGAAAGATAAAGTAAACTTAAATAGGATCTGTAAGTAGACTCTCCTTTTGTATTGGAGAGATTTGCAATCGTGCATTCCAGCCCAACACCATCCACTATTTATAATTGATCCAAGCAGTAAGCAGTTATGCACATTATTATTGAAGATGCACATTTGTGTAGTGCCATAAAGAGAGTGGAAGCATCCATATGTAAAACAATGAACAAATCAATGCCAACCAAGAGCTAGGAACACAGGGTAAACTTTATCATAAAATGATAAAAAATTCAAGAGTTGGATATACAACCAGAGATAGGAACTTAAATCATAATGCAGAATTAAGCTTCAGCTGAAGCAAGATTCTAATTTCTCTGTAAGAACACACTGACAGTCAGGAAAATATAGAAAAAAACGAAGGGGAAGAGGAATCATACAATAAATTATATATGAAACATTTAATGAACTAAATGAGAGAGATATGGATGCAAAAATTCTGATGAGTCTCAGAGAAGTTATTAAAATTCCTTATTATAGGAAGTTTATTTTAAGCAGAAAAAGAACAGAAATAATTGCCGAGGTATTTGAAAAGGAAGAGATTTTTTTATATGTCTACATTGTTATTGACTGGTGTGGGTGCTGTGGAGATGACACAGTGGATAAAGTGTTTTCTGTGCACTGTGAATACTTGAGTTTGCATCCAGAGACACTATAGGAAATCCAGCAGCCAATGTGAGCTGCTGTAACCCTAGTGTTTTTCCATGGAGGAGAGAGTTGGGAGATAGGAGAGTTCCCAGCAGCCCCTAAAGGAAGCAGGGCACAATGAGAGAAAACTTTAAAGTAGCAGCAAGGTTCAAATTGAAGGATGCCCTCTGACCCCACACCTGTTTATGAACACACACACACACACACATACACACACACACCAAATAAAATAAATAAATAAATAAACAAATAAATAAATAAGTTTTGTTTTGTATGGTTGCATTTCTCTTAGTTTAGGTTTTGTCCACTAATACTTAGGCTCATCTAGTAAATTTACTGAGAAAGTTTTAAGTAACTGATATTTATTCCCCTTCTATGAATCTCTCTCAATATATTTCATATGCTTTGTTTTCACAATTCGGTAATAACTACACCATTTATTTTATTAAACAGGTCCGAGAAAAAAAGTGCAGGAAAAGACAATGTAAATATGGAGGATTTTTACAAAGTGAGAGACAGCTCAACTTTATATTTTATATTCATGAGGAACTGTGATCAGATAGGGCAGACATGACTTTCAGAAGAAAAGCATGTTGATACGTAATAATGTCTAATCAAACTGGCTAGATATTAAAAATCATATAATGACACATGGAGAATAAATACTCAGGATAATTTTGCATTTACAATATAAGGGGGTGATTAGGAAGTTAATGCAAGGGGGATCAATTATTTTTACAAAATTTAGGATATAAATCCAATGAAGATAAATTGTCATTTGTCAGGGGAAAATCATTTTTATGGCTGGAGAGATTGCATAGTGGTTAAGGCACTTGCCTGCAAAGACTAACGATCTGAGTTCAATTCCCCAGTTCCCACATAAAGCCAGACACACAAAGCGTCACATGCATCTAGAGTTTATTTGCAGTGGCTGGAGTCCTTGACACAACTATTATCACTGTCTGTTTCTCTTACCTCTATCTCTCTGTGATTGCAAATAAATAGTTTTTAATCTGTAGATTTAAAGGCATTAGTCTGTAGTTATTAGAATAAATGTTATTTCTTCATATTTTCTATGCTCTGTTCGTCATGTACATGAAAAGAGAACAAAATATATTGCTACAGTTGTCTACTGATTTTCATATAATGCCCACTTTAAAATGAATTTTTTAACTGCAGAGAAGTTAACAAAATTCAATTATGCTGTTTATAAAATTTAAGAAAATCCAGGTATGATAATCCCTGGAGGCTGAGGCTGGTGAATCATAGCAGATTTAGGACAGCCTAGCCTATAATAGAGGGGGAGACCTTATCTCAAAGCAAAGTGAAACCAAAAAATAAAACATAGATTAAAACTAATTTATATACAAACTTTATATACACACACAAACATATATGTAGAAAGGAAATGTGAGACATGATGAAAGGACTGTCATTCATAGGGACCAGCAGCATGGCTGAGGACTTACTCAGAAGGGTCAGCTAACATTGGTGATGTCTTCACAGTCCCCAGTTTAACTGAGTTTATTAATTGCTTTTGTGATGTGTCTATGGAAAAGTGTTGATAAAAGTGAGAGCAAAAGAAGTAGCATACAGCCAGCTCTGTATTGCGGGAAAGACAGAAAGATATCTGAAAAATAACTTAATGGGTTAATAACTTATCTTAAGAATGTTTACAACTCACAGTTTATAATTAGAAAATATAAACAAAGACACCTAAGATTTAGGCTGAGTTCTATCATGTCACATCTTGTCCCTTGAGTTTATGTTAACAATTACAGATATTTTTGGACTTAACTATAAAGTTATAATTTTACTTATCTTGAAAGTTATGTCTCTTAGCCAAAGTTTTCTAAACTATATTCTCTGACTCAACAATTACCTTTCTCAGAAACCTAATCCTTTCTAACTCTCTGTCAGAATATACACTTCATTTTTAATCACTATTTTTTATCCTCGGGTTAGCTTTAATGCATCAGTGCATAATTAGTTTAAAAATACTCCTTAAATTTATTCTGCTAAAGATATTAACCACCTATTACATTTAAGGCAAGTCTCATTAAATGTACAAGCCCTGCCTCCTTCATGTATCTGATAAAATCAAGATAAAACATTGATTTAAAAATATCATTCAAATAAGAAAACAGTTCCTCACATTAAAATCTATGCTGATTTCAGTCTAGAAGATTAAGTTTCTGATATTTTGTGATAACATGTTAACTTTTATCCTTAGTCCACAGGAGAGTGGATTTTAATTTTGCTCTAATTAGTTAAAGAATAGCCATAATCATGCACAGTGTCATACATGTTAAATAAAACTTGCTTTCAAAGTAGATATGTATATATTATACACATGTTTTCAATTTTGCAGCAGATGTTTTATGAAACAAGCTTTATATAATTATATTGCTATGGCAATGATATTGAAATTCACAAAATACCAAATACATCAGAGACCAACCAAATGCCAAGAATTACAAGAGCATATTTTGTGTGTTTAATGATATACCATTTTGCATTTGAAATATTTGAATGATAAGACCTACATATGTAAAGTGCAGCAATAAATTTTAGAAATGTTAAGAAAATCTAACAAAACATGACATGACCTATTAAAAATATGAAATTAATGCTCTACATATGCAATCCCTGTCTATAGGTGTATATTTCTGTGTACTAAAGCTGATATGTATTATATTGAAAGCATATAAATTTGTCATTTCTGTTCACTTGTGGTATTTTGGTGATTGATAAGTATATGCATTAAATTATATGTTCAATGTAATTTTTAGAACACAATGTTTGGGTTTATGGTACAAAGCAAAATGATACTATGTTTAACTTAGTTCTACCTATTTACAGAAAATATAAACAACAGGTTTAAAATTAGGTATCATTACCAAAATTGTTATTTTCTTAATATAAATTTTATGAATTTTAGTTTAACTTACTTGATTATGATTAAAGGAGGTTAAATAATTCAGAAACTATCAAATCCTATTTGAATTTGTAAAACAGAAGTTTCCTTGACAGTATCATTTAACATCATAACACCACCCTATAAAAAGTGGTACATGCTATATTCTTGAAAAATTGAATGATATTCCAAAAACATAGGAAGAGAAGAGGGAAAAGATTTTTTTCAAAGAACATTTGTTCAATCAAATCTACTTTTCTTTTGATTTTTTTTACAAAACCATAATATTATAGGACAATTTTTGGAGATATTTAAAATGCAAAATTTACTGAATAAGGATAACTCCCCAAGGTCATATGTCTTGCAGCTTTTCAAGATGCTGTTTTTGGCACATAGGAACCAGGGCTCTGGTACCAGCGCCTCATTAGCTTCCTCCACAAAAGAATGAATGCCCTTTCAGAAGAAATAAATGAAAAGTCAGATAAAACTAGGGCAGAAATTGCTACCATGGATACAAAGCTGGACAGCATAAAATAGTTGCATATCTGGAAAAGTTGTTGTACAAAACTGCAGGAAGTGCAGGGAGAGAAGTGGGGCTCCCAAAGGAGTAGTCCAAGGACAGAACAGTGAGCATGACCCTGGTTTAATTTAGATCCAGGCAAAGTCACCCTCAGAGCATCAGCATGAAGAGAGTGGTGATGAAGGAGGCTGTGGAAACGTGGACTACATCAGAGCCTCTCCGAGACAATCAATACTATTTTTTTCCATATTTTAATAAGGATGAAAGTCAATATAGCTTAGGAATCTATTCAAGCCCAAGTGTAGTTTAAAGAATGAGAGTGACAAAGCTGATAAAAATTAAATGGGAACTGTCAGATTTAAAAGATGAAGATAAAAACAGTAAAAGATTTTATAGCAATAGAAGACAGAGTGAAGTAATATATTGTCCTTTTTTAAAAAAAATAAGAAAATAAAAAAATGCTATGGTTACAAAAATTTTAACATTA
The DNA here is from genome assembly GCA_004024765.1 of Zapus hudsonius. NCBI lineage: Eukaryota > Metazoa > Chordata > Mammalia > Rodentia > Dipodidae > Zapus > Zapus hudsonius. The sequence goes on from PVHP010020022.1 coordinate 9,768, forward strand.
TTGAATTGGGCAAACCACTATTTCAATTTTAAAACATCATTGCTACTTAATTTGTTATGAATATATTATTTTTAATTGAAGCAATGTCATATAAATGTAAAATAAGTGAAACTTCTGAAATTGAGAATACTTTTTTTCTGGATGATGAGATTAAGAAAGTGACATAATATCAAATTCAATTTTCATTAAAATATTTTGTGAATATTCACTACGACCACTATGAAATTATCATTTGTAACATATCGACTGTCATCTAGTATCCTTAACAGGACTCTCATAATACCTTTAAGTAGGAGTGAAGCCAGGGCCATTAGAGGGTGTGAGGGGAGGGAATGAGGTCAGATGCTTAATAAGATCACATGTGACACGAAAATACAGGGCTGGAAACAGGAGGTTGAACGTGGAGATGGGGTCTGGGGATGGAAGAGAGGAGGGCGTGGGAAACAAGGGAAAACAGTAAATATCTATGTAAAACAGAAAATAAAAACACAACACACTCTGAATCCAGTGCTCAAAACTGGAGCCTTATGTGAACATTCCAGATTCAAATGAGAAGACCCCACTCCTGTCCCCCAAATCTCTGAGAACTCGGCCTAACTTGAAGAGACCATAGTTTTTGTAGTTCTAAATTCAAAGCCTCTATTGAAACTCAAACAAACTCTTAGCTCTCAGCCTCTGTAAAATATAAAAGAAAGTGACTTCCTACACAGCATGGTTGAGAGCAAACATTTCCATTCCCAAAGGGAGGGAGAGAGGAGAGTAAAATATGGCACCAAATAAGACTAAAGCCCTAAGTTCTATAGCTCCATGGCCAGTGTCCACCCCGTGTGATGGCTTGATGATTCATAGCCAACTTAGGAAGGCCATCTCCTCCAGTCCTGTTCTTTCTTGGGCCAACTGCATTCAAAGCCTTCAGCTTTCTTCAGCACACTTTTCATGTGGCTTTCTCCAACATCCTGAGGTCTCATAGCTGTATACATAGCTCACTTGGAGGCGTCCTACAGGATATTCACCCCTACCGTGCATTTGCTGGCCTCACATTTTTCTGGCATCTTGGTATCAGCTCCCATACTACATATGCATATGTGAAAATCCAGCTTCATGTAGAAGAAGCCCTAGTTTGCTGCCAGCTCTACATGTAGCCGCTCCCACATGCACTACTGCTGTTTGAGTGCCTGTGTGGACACATCAGGGGAAACCCTTTCCCTTGTGGCCAGGTTAGAGCAGGGCACCCCTAGGGTGACAGGAAGATGGCTGAGTCAATTCCTGGCATCCTATGCCAACACGATTATCCAGAGAATCAAGGCATAGTATGTGTATTACTGTGACATGCTATGGGAGGTTTAAAAAACATCTTCCCTGAAGCATCCCAGTGAGTGGTTTTCATCTCGAGTCTCACTGGACAGAACTGGAGTGAATGAATATTCCTAAACCAACCCTCAGCAAAGAAAAGAGTTGCATAGTTTTTTGATCTTGGGACCCATTCAAAACCTTAAGCATTATTGAGGGACTGAGGAAGATGGCTTAGTGGATAATGGTGTGTGCTTGCAAAGCCTAATGTCCTTAGTTCAATTCCCCAGGACCCATATTAAGCTAGATACACAAAATAGACCATGTGTCTACAGTAACAGAGTCTGGAGTTCCTTTACAGCAGCAGGTGGCATTGGTACACACATTTCATTCAATCTCTCTCTCTCCCTCTCTCCCTCTCTCTCTCTCTTTCATTCTCATTCACAATAAAATATTTACAAAAACGAAACACAAGCATTATTGTGAATCCAAAAGATGCTAACATTGTTATTAATTTAAAAACAGAAATCTATTAAATGTTAAAAACACAAATATGTATGATTATAAAAATCTGAGTGAGCTGAAGGAAATTACATTGTTGATGCAAAGAGAATTCAGTGTGGATTTATTAAGATGGTTTAAGCCCTAGGATATGGGGAATTGTGAAGAAAATTGTACATATTCATAAATAATATCTCAGGTATTTTAGGAGAAATGTGAATAAGAAGTTACAATTGAGCTGTGTTTTGAAGGATAAATGTATGTTCAGGCAGCCAAAGGGTGAATGGCATTCCAGAAGATTTGTTAGCAAAATTGTTCAGGTGTGAAACCGTCCATAGAGTTCAGAAAGAAGTTTATGTATTCAGAGGATAAATTAGGGAAACTTTGGAAACAGCATGGAGGAGTTTTAATTTCAATCACCTATACCTACTGAGACTTAGCCAAATAAATATAAAAATCTCCTGAGAAATATTACATATATGCACATATCCGTTGTCACACATTTTCTATTTGCTATTCTTAGCTCCCTACTAAATGAAAGTTTCAGATTGGTGCTGTTCACTGTGGTAGAAGCAAGCTACATGTGACTTTTAAATTTTAATGAAATTGAAGATTCCCTTTCTGGTTTACTAGCCACTACATACTAGTGAGGCCCATGCTACGTCCTCATGATAGGGAATGCTCTCTGGTGTCAAGATTCTCTTGGGCAGGGCTGGTAGAGAGCAACCCCTCAGGGGAAAGGATGGTGGAGAGAGATGTGAAGCAGGAATGATAATCAATGACACAATTGAGGGATGCCAGTCATCATCACCTTGAAAATAAAAGACACTACAAGCACAAAAATGGGAAAGCACGGTGAGTGGATTTGTGTGAGAATCCTGAAAAGAAGGCCAATAATCACTGAACTAGTGTGTGTTCACTATTGTCCTGGCATTGGTATCTGGTCTTTGGTCATTCCCAATGTCATGGGCAATGCAGTCATCCAAGACTACATTCATACCTAGGAGAGGTGATGACTTTTCCAGATTTCTAATACATATTTCTTTTTTTTTCAGGTTCAATATCAAATTATTAGTGTCCTCAGTAAAGGCTTTTTATCTGTTGATGAACTTTTCTAATTTGCCACCAAAGTCACCTTGTCATTCTTTTTCCCTTTTAGAATATTCTACCTGCTTCTCCAGCATTTACTATTGGCTCCATGTTTCAGTTCCCTATATCTTATACTAATAGGATATTCATAATTTTGTAGCTTCATCTATTCTGACCTTGATCATCATAGACTGATATAACATGTTTTAAACCTGAATTCTATCCAATCTTAATAAATATCACAAACTATCTATTAGGTTGCCTTAGGTTGCATACTAGACATCTAAATCTTAAATATGCCAATTAACTTACTCAGAGGCTGTCAGTTTCTAAGCTCAGGATTGTAGGTTGAAACTACATAAAATATGTAATTTCACTTGTTTTGCAGTGAAGCCTGAATTAGAATAATGGAATGTATATTGAATAAGAAATTGGGACTGATTTACAGACTCTAAAAGATAGAAGAATCTAAGAAATATTCAGAAAATTTCAAGAACACTTCCTTGACTCCCTTTGGAATGAGGGAATAATCATGGAAAGAGAGAAGTACTGGGCCCTCCCAATTGCCTGTTTTAGGAGGATTAGGAAGTGGAGCTGTAATTTATATGTGCAAGGACTAGAGAGAAAACAAAATGTTTACAAATTAGATTGGCATGGTATTTGCACTATTTTTGATATACCCATGTTAAAAAAAAACACCTCACAAGTGGCAGAGAGAGGGAATTGTGTGTGTGTGTGTGTGTGTGTGTGTGTGTGTGTGTGTGAGAGAGAGAGAGAGAGAGAGAGAGAGAGAGAGGGAGAGTGAAAATAAAGTTTAGCATAGTTCATGCTAGAAAATGATTTAGCAGTCTTTGAAATGTAAGCAAAAAGCAGAAGGAAGATAATAATACCTCCTAAACGGAACATATGAATTGGAAGAAAAGATAATTTAGGGTACATAAACATAAATATAGGATAAAATCAATGTTCCAGGTTAAGACAAAGCAAAATAAGTTCAATCCAAATATTGAGAATTAACCGCCCAAAATGTAGGAGAAGCAGACGGAATTGATGATTTCAAGGAAGAGAGACAATCAGCTTTGACAAATGACAGAAAAAAAATCCATTAAGCTAATTTTCTAAAAGAAATTGAAAGTAGCCTTGAAATTGTTACTGGTGACATATGGAGACCAGAACTGGGAATGTACTCATACTATTGCAGGGTCATAAACTTTATTATTCATTTTGTAGCCTCATAGTAGAATGTTACTATAGTATAAGGGAATATATGCAAAAGTCCACATGTTCATATTTGAATTATAACAGAGCAAAGTTGATAGACCTATTGTAGGGATATTTTATTACCATTTTAAAAACATATATATATATATATATATGTTTAAAAATATTTTTATTGTGATACTTTCATATTTTATGTGTAATAAGTATATAGATTTACACAAATATTTTGTGTGTTGAATACTCCAGGGAATGATTAGAATTACAAAAGTAATCATTCACAAAACCTGTAATGGAAAATCAAATGTAAAATATGCTTAAATTCTAATTTCTGCAAGATAAATATTTTATTCTTTTCACATTTATTCTCTGAAAAAAGACAAAATTTGCTCAATTAAATATTCAAAATTGTTTCTAGGGATTGTTTCTGCTTTCCTAGATTTTACTTTCTGTCCCACTTATGACTAAAGAACAGCTACCCTTGTTCCTTATCAGTTGTTGTTGTTGTAGTCAACTGTTTTTTTTCTTTTGCAGTGAGCCTTTTCATTGCTCTTAAGAAAGAATCCAAGCCAAAGAGGCTTGTGGAGGAATGGGTTTATTTTGGTTGATAGACTGGAGGGGAGACTCCATCACGGCAGGGAAAAGCATGGCATGAGCCATGACATCACCTCTGCCACAGGACGGTGAAGGAGGGTGTGCCAAACACTGGCAATGGGAAGCTGGCAATAACACACATAAGTCCTCCCCCAACAACATACCTCCAACAAGGTACCAGTACCTAAATTGCCATCAGCTGGGTATCTAAAATTCAGATGTCATTCATTTGGTGAGACACCTGGATCACAACCTCACAGTAAGCATCTGCCTCCCCCCAAAAAAACCATAAATGATGTGAAATACAATGCATTCAGTTTTACTTTAAATATTCCCACAGTATTTTGTCCATCCATGATATGCAAAAATCCCCATAATCAAAGATGGTTGCCTGAGCCATAATACCAAAAAAACAACAAACCCATTTTGTTGGTTAGGTTTCTATGCAAGTACTTGCACCTGAAGATGCCTTTCAGAGTGGTAAGCCAAGTTTTGTAGACTATTCTGGTGAGAATTTAGAAATGCTAAATGCAGAGAGAATTGCATTTGGAGCCTTGGCTTGTGAAGTTTCTAAGGGGAAGGAGATACTGCAGAAAACCTTAATAGAAGTGTGTGCCTGGGTCAAGGGGTGGATGCGTCCTACTGCCCATGCACAGAGAGTTTGACCAAGGTTAAATTTAAGTAGTGGACTGTGTGCTTGGCTACAGATATGGGACTGAGAATTTAAGATTTGAAGTTAGAAAACTTCGAAGCAAGTTTAACTTACTGGCAGAGAGATTGGCTTTTGATTATGGCCCAACTGCTTCACATTGAAACAATGGAGAGATGCCTGAGGAATTTCCACCTAGAAAGGACAGAAAGATGGACTGTGCAAACTCTTTGGAAAGGAAATTGCTGAAAGAAAGGAATCTGCTCTTCAAAGTAATGTCTATTTTGTCCCTGAATTAACAACATGGCCGTGTCTTACATACCTGGTATTGCTTTTCGAATCATGAGAGATTCATGCATGGAGTGGGTCATGAAGTGCACACGGTTCCAGGAGCCACTGCTGAGATGCAGTATTTGGAACAGGGTGTGAAGTCCCTGATTGGCAAGTGAAGTCATTGGAAGGTGGACCTTGGTTTGCAATGGAGAACTGAAGACATTTTGGACATACCAGGACTTTGCAAGGGCTACCATGGAGTGCTGTAGGCTTGGGATGGAATTTTCCCCAGATACTCAACCAAGCTGGAGGGACAGAATCAGAAAATCTGGGGATAGTCCCTTGTTGTGCTATGGGACTTAAACTGAAGATTTGGATGTTTGCTGATGTTTGTTGAGTTTGCATTGGCCCTGTCTTTCCTTGTTATGCCTCATAGTAGTTGGAAATTTTGGCTCTGTGCCACTGTATGTTAAAAGCATGTAACTTGTTTTGGTTTACAAAACTCGCAGTTCAGGGACCTTGCCTTATGTTGGGGGGAGACTACATGTCTGCGGTTGTATGTGGGAGAGTTATATAATTTTAGGTGTAATTATGATCTTATTACTGTCTTCATTTAGGAATAAAGCATGACGTAAGGAGATATGATTTGATGTCAAGTTGACAAGGCGTGGACTTGTGATGATTAGGTTTTGATGTCAATTTGATCTTTTTAATTATCTTGGGGGTCAATGAGGATGTTTACAGGAAGATGGCCTCTCAGCAAGGGGCAGGATGTAAAGAAAGTCAAAGAAGCTGGAAGTAAACACCCTTTCCTGTGTGGACAGTACAGGAAGGAAATTTCAGAGACTCAAGAAGCCATAAAATCTTGGGAAGGTTTGTAAGACCCCACCCTAAGGCTATATAAAGGAGAAGAAATTCTCTCCTTGGCCCCTCCTGCCCTTTTTCTGTTCTGTGTGTGGTGTTGGAGATGTTTTTTTCTCTCTCTGGTTGGACCTGTGAAAGAGGGCCAGTCTCTTTTGCTGTTATGGAACTTCCCCTCAATCTGTAGTTTCAATAAGTACTTTCCTCCCCCAAATTGTGCCTGGTCATCCCAGCGACGTGTGGCTGACAACGACATCCATAATGGCACAGAACATTCACACTGCAAAAGATAGCATTGGCATGGAAAAGACAGATTAAAACCAAGAGGTCAACATCATACTCCAACTAAAAGTCTGATAATTCTAACCAGCAACAAGCCTCTTTGAGTTCTGATTCCGCCCTTCGAGCTCCACTACTCACAGTCTGGGAAAATTTCATTTGGTGCCAGCATCTCTCCTTGGCAGCCATCCCATAGTCCTGGCATTCACTGGATTTCCAATGCAACCCACTGTTCATCCTCATGGCTCCTTTGAGCCTCCACAAAGGCAATCCAACACACCTGCTTCATACTTCCCATTGCCAACAACCTTATTAAAAATCAAATGACCGTCTCTTCCTGCATTTGTTATACTGCATAGTATCAAGTGGGCTGCCAATTTGTTAATCCAGGAGGAACAAACACGATTTTGAAGACCAGGAAATTTCCTTCAGCATTCAGGCTTCTTACTTCAAAGAATATGCATTCTTCCTCTGTCCCAATGAGATCAACCAGTCCAATCTCAATGTTGTAATCTCTCAAACAATTGCACCTGATCAGGAAGCAGTTTCATCCCAGAGATTTCATTTCTTTCTGTGCCATCTTCATCTGCTCACACCAGTCCATTTCTGTGCAAAGCAACCCTGCATGAGTTCTCAAGCCAAAGGCAGGCAGAATGCAGCAAACTGCTTCTAGCAGAGAGGCCTGAAAAGTCCTTTCTCACCTTCATAAGCCAAACTTCACAGTTCATAGTCATTATTGCATTCAGGTCTTTCAACTTTGATTAGAAAGGTGCATCAAGCTGTACTTACAGCACGGCAAGGCATCTCTTAGGCTGAAGTTTCAAATCTTTCCAGATTTCCTCCTGAAAATCAGCTCCAAAAGCCCACAGAATCAGGCTTATGGCTTCTAAGACAGATCCTACTCTTTGGTAACAAAGCGGTTATATCAGTTTTCTCATTGCTGCCCAGAAAATAACCCAACAAATGCTACTTGTAGGAGAAATGGCTTTACTTTGGCTTAGAGACTCAATGGGAAGCTCCATGATGGCAAGGAAAATGATGGAATGTGCAGAGTGGAGGATATCAATTCCACCATAAAACTGCCAACCTTGGCAGGAAAGTGTGCCAAACACTGGCAAAGGGGAAGCTGGCTATATCCCCCATAATCCCACCCCCAGCAACATATCTTCCACAAGGTTCTAATACCCAAATTGGAATCAGCTAGGGATAGAACATTCAGAGCATGTTCTTTTGTGGGGGACACCTGGATCAAACCATTACAGTTGTCATTATCAGAGTATATTGAAAAATATATTCTGTTCCTTACCAGCCAGAAGTTGCACAGCACTTAAAAAAGAAATGCATATGTTAAGACAACTGTGGGTGTGGACAGGTGTGAATGTGGAAATAAACACAGGTATATAACACATTTCTTACTTAAAGGCATCTCTTCTGCCCACAGGAAACGTTTCCTCCCTTCTCTTTCTGAGGCTTATTTCTTCAAAACAGTTTTAAAAACATGTGCCCTAAACTTAGCACTTAAAAGATAAGAGGCAGGATCAAGCTTGAGGCCAAAGTGGGCAAACAAGTGAGATCAAGTGTGTAAAAAAAATAAGGACAATGAAGAGGAGTAAACTGTGCCTTAAGTAATAGAAGAACTGGAGCTTTGAGGATGTTGATAAAATACATATTTAATGTAATATACATCATGCTAGAATTTGGAACTATTTATTTTTGTCTACTGAAGAAAATATAAAAATTTTTCATGACAAGTCATTTAATTACCATATATTACTATATTTTTATCTGTGAAAAATAAACCAAGCTGATGTTATAAAAGTATTTTTATAAAGAAATATGCATAATATTTTAGTAACTTAATATCATAACTATCTGATATTTTGACAATGACCTTAAATGAATTTCTTCAAAGCTTTACACCAGTGATTACTGCTCATTTTGATATGAATGCTGATCTACAGTTCTAAAAAAACAGGCATAAAATTAAATTTGCTGATGATGAGTATAAATAAACTTATTTTGGAACATTTCTTTTGTCTGTATGTAATTTTACCAGTGATTAAAGAAATTGGCAAAGTTGCATACTAATGAGATGGCTCTACCTGTTTGTTTTTACATAAAGATGTAAATCTTGGCTGATATTTTAGAACACAAACCATCTTCAGTATTTTCAGCAGTGATTAATGTTTTGTTTTATTGTCATCATTCTGAGAACACCTCTTTGTGTAAATACTTCATTTAAAGTGGTAAAACTAATTTTAGGGCCAATTCAAAGTTCTCAGAAGTTTTGTCCTAATTCTACAACCAAATTTATTTAATAATGAACCTGAAGCCTGTAACTGTTAACAAAACTTTGAAATCAAGCATTCTAACATGATATGATACATTGTAATTGAAGGCTTGAATGCTGAAGAAGAATATTTGACTAATATATTAGAAGATGATAATAATAGAAGAATGTAGAATATATTGTCTTTGGTTTCCATAATTAAACTACTATGTTACTCAAAGAGGCAAAAAAAATATCATGTCCAGTAAGAACACTGTCACTGATAACTCACTAAAGGTTCTATATAAGCCCAGGGGATTTCAGGCAGGGTTCAACATCATATATGGCTTGATGCCATGTGCCTTGCAATGTGTTCAAACAGTGGCTGCAGTGAATTCACACCACACAGCATGAGTGTGTTCTGATTGGATTTATTCCTCACTTGATATTGAACTAATTTTAGATTCTTGCACACTCAGAAATCTTTTATTATTATCAATTTTTATTATCAATTATTACCAACTCCCACATTAGTTTGTGAGACCAATGTTGGGTTATGACCCGAAATTTATAAAGATGAAGACTAAATATGATGTGTGGAAGCTTTGACATTGGAAAAAAAAATGAGCTGGAAAAAACAAAATACCTTAAGAAAAGCATACTGTTATGTGCAATTTGATATTATCTGGAGTAATATGTCCATCTCTTGCTGATAAAAAGTAAAACTAACAGCAGTAACATTGATTTTTTATATATAATAAAAAGACAAAAAAATAAAAATAAAAAAAAAGAATGCTACAATGTCACTATCTTCAACTTAACATGCAATTGTTGAAAGAATGATTTACCGGCTGGAGAGATGGCTCAGCTCTTAAGACACTTGCCTCCAGTGCCTAAGGCCCTGGGTTCAATTCCCCAGGTCCCACATAAGCCAGACCCACAAGGTGGTGGCCATGGTGCTCTCTCTCTCTCTCTCTCTCTCTCTCTCTCTCTGCTTGAAAATGAATAAATAAAATATTTAAAAAAAAGAAAGAAAGAATGATTTACTTATCTCATTGCTTTAAAAAGTAATCCTTGTCTTATAACTTTGTTGCATAAGGAAATATCATGCTAAAATTGATGCTGTATTCTTCTCCATTCTTCTAAGCAGAAAATGGAGCTCCTGAAACACATTTAATGAATTTACACTGTATATATAGTCTAGACTAAACATTTTTCTACTCATAAACTTTAGCTTTTGTTGTTGTGATGGTTAGGTTTTGTTGTCAATTTGATATGTTTAGTAATCTTGGGTGGGTCTCTGAGGTATTCATGGGAATGCAGCCCTCTTTGGGGCAGGATGTAAGGAGGCTCATGGGAGCTAAATACAAAGCATCCCTTCCTGGGAGGGTAATGCAGGAAGGAAATTCCAGAGACCCAGGGAGGCAACAAGTCTGGGAAAGGATTGCAAGACCCTGTCCTAAGGTTGTGGAGTCTGTATAAAGGGGAAGGAGGCTGTATAAAGGGGAAGGAAATCTATCTCTTCCTTTCCCTGTTTGCTCGTGTGTGTGTGTGTGTGTGTGTGTGTGTGTGTGTGTGTCTTTTTTTTTTTTTTGGTAATTTTTTTTCTCTCTGCTTTGACTGTGAAAAGGGGGGCAGTCATTTTTGCCACTGGAATCTCCCCTATCTGTACCTTCAATAAATCCTTTCCTCTCATAACTGTGGCTGGTTTTGAGGTACATTCCAGTGGTGTGTGGCTAAGCATGACATGGGTTATATTGCTGAGGTGAATCTTCCTGTGTGAATTTTTGACTTCTGGATCTTGTGTGTTGAAAGAATGGACATGGATTTGGGACTTGCACCTGTAGATGCCTTTCAGAGTTATAAGCCAAGTTTTATAGACTATTTAGGTGGGAATTTGAAAATGCTATGTGCAGAGAGGATTTTATTTGGAGGCTTGGCTTTTGAACTTTCTAAGAGGAAAGAGAGACTGCAGAGAACTTTATTGGAATTGTGTTCTTGGATTAAGGGCTGGATTCATTTTGCTTCTCATGCTGAGAGAGTTTGATCAAGTTTGTTTTTAAGTAATGGACTGATGGGCTTGGCTAATTATATGGAACAGAGAATTTTAGATTTAAAGTTGGCAAAATTCAAGCAAGTGTAACTTACTGGCACAGAGACTGGCTTTATGCTACTGAAGCTGCTATTGTCAACACATTAGCAATCCTAAAGACGGCCCACCTGCTCTACATTGAAACAATGGAAAGGATGTCTGAGGTGTTGCCAACCAGGAAGAACTGAATAGAGTTGAAATGCAAACTCTTCTGAAAAGAATTGCCTGAAAGGAAGTAACAGAATCTTTAAGGTCATGACTTATTTTAGCTCAGAATTAACAATATGGCTATGGTCTGCATATCTGCTGCTGCATGGAAATTGTGTTCATGGAGTGGGTCACAAAGTACGCATGGTTCCAGGAACCATTGCAGAGATGAAGTACATTGAATAGGGCTTGAAGTCCCTGGTTGGCAAGTAAAGTCATTGGAAGATGGACTGTGGTTTGCAATGGAGACTCAAAGATGTTTTGGATATACCAGGACTGTGAAAGAGCTACCATGAAGTGCTGATGACTCAGGATGAATGTTTTCCCCAGCTACTCAGGCAAGCTGGAGGGATAAATTGGGATGGTCTGTAGAATGTTAGGCAAATGTGTTGATAATGGACTTAAAGTGGAGAAGTTTGGTGTTTGCCAAATTCTTGTTGAGTTTGCATTGTGCAGTCTCTCCTTGTTATGCTTCATAGCAATTGAAAATCTTTACTCTGTGCTGTTATATGTTCAAAATCATCTAACTTGTTTTGATTCTACAGAAATTGCACTTAAGGGTCCTTGTCTTGTGTCAAGTTGATATTATATGCTTCCAGTTGTATTTTGGATAGTAATAATGTGAGACAGAACTCTGTCTTCATTTGGAAATAAAGTAGGTTGTAAGGAGATATAGTTTGATGCCAAGTTGACAAGGGATGGAATTGTGATGCTTAAATTTTGTTGTCAACTTGACCTGTTAGTAACCTTGGGTGGGTCTCTGATGTTGTTCATAGGAAAGAGCCCCTCTCTGTACAAAGCAGGATTAAAGATGCTCAGGGTAGCTATATACTAATATCCCTTCTTGGGAGGGCGGTGCAATGAGGACACTTCAGAGAATCAGGGAGGCAGAAAGTCTGAGAAAGTGTTGTTAGACACTGCCTTAAGGCTATATAAATGGGAGGAAATCTTTCTCTTCCTTCTCCTGTGCCTGTTTGCTGGTGTGTGTGTGTGTGTGTGTGTGTGTGTGTGTGTGTGTGTGTGTGTGTGTGGTGCTGCTGGTAATGGTTCTTTTCTTTCTGCTTGGACTGTGACAAGTGGTTGGGGAGCCAGCCTCTTTTTCCATTATGGAACTTCCCCTGTCCCTGGACCTGTAGTTTCAATAAATTCTTTCTTCCCATTACTGTGCCTAGTTTTGAGGATTATCCCAGTGGTTTGTTGTTATGACAGACATTTAGTACACGATAGTGATCATTATGCTTCTGACTATTTTTGGTAGCATTTTTGAGTGTCTACTAAGCTCTAGGACCTAAGACAGGAAATTAGAACTTTTGTGATGATTTTTTTTTTGGTTACATTTAGAATCTGTGACACCTTGAATGTCATAAGCATCTCTTATGGAGAGGAATGTTTTAATAGAGCATTCAAAAATAACAATGAAACCTGCAGCAGGTGTGAAGAACATGACTGGTGGGCAAATCAGGCTGTTCTATGAAACTGTCCTTTACCTAAGTGTTACTTACGTATCTCGTAGCCATAAGATTGGCAGGCATGAATGGAACTCAGGATAGGTAGGCAGGGGCATGTTTTCAGATAGAGGCACAAATCATTATGATAATGATAAGGAACAATCATATTACACAATGTAATAATACTAATACATCATTAAAAACCATGCAATGTAGAGCTGAGGGAATGGTTTAGTGGTTAAAGGCACTTTCTTGCAAAGCCTGATGACCCAAGTTCAATCCTCACATTCACCCACCTAAAACTAATTGCAAGTAATGTCTGAGATCACACACACATATGGCAATGGGAAGCAGATTCAGGAAAATATGAAGCTTATGGATGAGCTAGCTGATCATTTTTTGTCGTAGTGATGGACTCTCTCAAAAACAGAAGAAGACCCAAGAAACCTCAAGGTTGTTCCTCACCTGGACATATGTGGCTGCTTATACTCGTGGAGAAAAATGCAGGCAAATAAATACTTTTGAAAGATGTTAGTACTTAATTACATTAAAATACTTGCCATTTTAATTTTTTATTGATTTTTTTCCCAAAATTAGTTACATTTTGTATTAGTAAATATTATGTTGGTATCCCCAATTTCTTCCTCCTTGTCTCCAATCACCGGGTTTCCTCCTTGGTGGTGATACTGAATGGTTCCATGGGGATTAGGAGGTTATGCAAAGCACAAGAGACAGCCAGGTTCCCCCCCCCCCAACAAACACACACACTTGTGTGTGTTTGCTGAGGAGGGTAATGTCTTTGGATATTCTCCCCCACCATGAATTCTCTCTGCCCCCTCTTCTGCTTAGTTCTGTGAGTCATGATAAGTGAGATTTAAGACACTTTTTTTTTTTATTGTCCATAATGAGTTACAACATTTAGTGGGCAAACAATGAGTTGTTATCCCTGATTCCCCTCCCCACTCCGCTGGATAATCTCCTCCATGGGTTGTCTGGATCAGTCCTTGTTACAGGGGACCACGGATAGCCTATTATTCATCCAGGTTCTCCTGGCTGTACCTCTGGATAGCCTCCCCCACCACGGCTCTCACAATCTTTCCGCCCCCTCTTAGTTCATGTTGAAAATCATTGGTTTTTTGTCACACTGACTTTTCCTAGGTTGACTGATTAGGTATGATGATAGATCTCTTGTTATTCTGTCACTCTCTCAAGGGTTTCATTTGGGGCCTAAACAATAAGCTTATCATCTCTTGCCGGAATGTCAGTCCTTTGCCTGTAGCTCATTAGTAGAGCAGGAATGACCATGGCTTTTTCACTGCCTTCTGAAAAATACAAATAAACAGGATCTCCATCAGAGAGTGTGGCCAATATAGGTTAAATGTGACACACATTTCTAATTTGGTGAGATTCTATTGGGATTAGCCTCTCTGTAGTTCTCTAGTAATTGAAGTGTCTCCTTGGGGGCCCAAGTTTTTGGTTCCCATAAGATTTTTCCCTGAGTCCCAATTCCAGCTAAAGTCTCATTGACACTGAGTGGATTTCTTGGCCAGTTTGAAAGCTGATGACTACGACACCCCACCCCCCTGTCAAGTTATGGCTTCTCTATTGCCCAAGTGATCACTTCTTGGCTAGCTGATCCCTCCCAGGAGGCAGTGTGTTCAGCTTTTTCATGGCAACAGTCTGCATTGTATATCAGTGGTCTCTGCTTTTTCCAAATATTATTGACCAATTTCCCCTGGCCACTTATGCAGCACCTTCCAACACTGCATATGCTAGCATCTGGGAGCTGGTTACCTTTCTGGATCTTGCAAGGACTCACAGTGTTTATGATGACTTTCTGTGGTTTCTTCAACAATAGGTTCTTACCTTTGACCTGGGGTGGATATTCAAGAGCTTTGACAGAATTCTGTCTTGTTTTAGGGACCTTGTGGGTCTCTTTGATCAACAGCTCAGTGTGGGAAGGAGCCAATGATTGGGCCATGGAGTTTCAGGTCTGATCCATTTTTCATGGGGCTTGGCTTCCTCCCATTCCATTCACAGCCCATCTTAGCAGTTGATACCCCCTTCTTCCTCAAGAGCTTACTGAGTATGGAAATGAGGATTTTATGAATACAATTCATTATTGGTTCAGCTTATTGTGTAAGCCACTCCCCTCCCCTCTATTCCTTTATCCCCCCTTTTTATTGTCCATAATGAGTTACATTGTTTAGTGGGCCAACAATGAGTTGTTATCCCCAATTCCTCATTGCCCCCCTTCCCCATCCCCAGTCAGCTGGATATCCCTTTTTTTGCAGTCTCTCATTTCACCTGTCAGGTTTGCTTAGAGTTTAAGCTTAAACTGGTTAGGAACTGCGGCGTTTGAGATTCTGTTCTTGTGTGAGTTTGTTAACTAAGATCTGCTCCAAATCTGTCCAATTTTCTTTAAATTTCGTTATGTCGTTTTTTCTTTCCACTGAGTAAAATTCCATCTTGTAAATGCACCACAGCTTTGTTATCCATTCACCCAGGGGTGGGCATTTGGGTTGATTTCAATTCTTGGCTATTATGAATTGGGCTGCAATAAACGTGGTAGAGCAAATGTCTCTTTACTGGGGTGTGACATCTCGAGGGTAGATGCCTAGCAGAGGGATAGCTGGGTCCACTGACAACTCTATGTCCAATCTATTCAGGAGCCTACACACTGCTTCCCATAGCTGTTGAACGAATTTGCATTCCCACCAGCAGTGCATGAAAAGGGAAAAAATATTTTCTATTGTCTATATATTCAAGGAGTTCACAATTTATACCTATACTAAAATATATTTTTGCATTAATAATTGTGTGACCTAGATACATATTTCTTCCAAACCACTGGTGTAGTCTAGAAGTTAAATTACCAAATGAAAGGTTAAAGTTACCCAGAAAGTATACATTTGCTTTAGAATGTTAATTCTTTCTACTACTTTTTAAAAAGAAAATCCTTAAACCTTAGAGATGAGGCAGAATGTAATGCTAAATTTATCTATTGATCTAAACTTGAGGCTATCTCTTTAACTTTGTAGGCAACCAATAATCATATTTATTAGTACTAATTAGGCAAAATGATAAAATAAGAAAATACAAATGCCAAAATGACCTTGAAAATGCGATATCATACATGGAAATGTAGACAGATTTGAATCAAGAAGGCATATTATACTTGTACACATTACAGAAGCTTTTTGTATGTTTTAAACTCAGGCTCTTCGCATGAATATATAGTAGTAGAATATTGCTCTTATTTGAAAAACGTGGTACCTGACAGAACATTTAATAAAATTAGATTATTCAAGCAAAGACAAAAATATGTCCTTCCTTAGGCTTTTTCAAATGATGTATATAAGAATTTAAGAAGTAAAATACCTAGCACCACACAAAATATATACATACATGTATAATATACACACATGCATGTTTATGTGTATATATATCCATATCTATATCTATATATATTCAGAAAATTATGTATAAAATACCTTTAAATTTCATATTAAAGTAGTGTGGTTTTGTAAGCTGCCAGCATCTACCACATATGCTATCAATAATGAAACATTAGTTAAAGGTGGTCAGGGAGATAGGTCAGTGGTTATAGACAATTGTTGGCAAAGCCTACTTGTCCAGGTTCAATTCCCCAGTACAAATGCAAAGCCAGATGTGCATATTAAAGCAGTCAATCTGTGGTATAGCTCTGATCTGGAATCCTCCTCAAAGACTCATTATATTAAACACTGGTTCTACAGTGTAATAGTATTCAGAGGGAGCACTTTCAGAGGTTCTTTCATTCATAAAGGCTCTGACCTCAGTATGAATTAGTTCATTGATAAATATGTAAATAGATGGAGGTGTCAGAAACTGTATATAGTGTGGTCTACTTGGAAGAAATACAGCACAGGAGGTATACTTGGAAGAGTAGAATATGTTGACATCCTTTCTCTGTCTCTCTCTCTCTGTCTCTGTCTCTCTTCCTCTTTCCTTACCCTCTCTCCATTAAGGCATTTCTGAATTCTATTGGCTACAAAAGCCATGGAGTCAATTGAACATGAAGTGAAAACTCTGAAACCATCAGTCAAAATAAAATCTCCTCTTTTAATGGAATTTTCTCTTGTATGTGGTCATATCAACAGAAAAGTAAGAAAACCAACAAAATAAATACATACATAGAAAAGGCCAAGAAATGCAGTCAATGAAATCCAAAAGACCCCTCAATTTGACGAAGCACACACATTTTGAGCACCCAATTATAGATGGTAGTCTGTTCTCTACTATGTTCTCTACTATGCAGAAATATTTCCTATATTCTTTTTTAAACTAAGGTATATTTCCTCTTTCAATAGGAAAAGGAATGAAAAACATAGATAGGAACATAGGTATATAATTGTACAGAATAAGATAAAAATTTATATAGAATCTAAACACAAAGTGAATAAATTGTGTTTGTTACAGAAATAACATGCAGATAAATTATGATAGATATGGATATATAATTAATATTAAATGATATGAATAGATAATACCAAGAGCTAATATACTTCTCATAGATATAAATCTCTGCAAGTATAGTGTCAAGTCCCTTTATGTAATATAAGGATAGATTTTTTATTCTTACAATTTTTGGAATAATAATAGCATTTTTAAATGTTTGTGAGTTTGTGAAACTATGTTTCAAAATCATCCATATTTACCATAATTTTCTTCCACACTTTTCATCTTTTAAAATCCATTTGTGGTTTGGGGAGATTACTGGGTCAGTTTCAGTGATTGTTTCACAAGCATGAAGAACTGAGTTTGATCACCAGAACTTAGGCTAAATACTGGTCATGGTGACAAATGCTTTGAATCCCAGCACTGGGAAGGCAGAGAAAGGAAGTCTCCTGCAATTCACTGGCCAATGTGTCTAGCCTGATTTTTGAGTTCTAGATCAGTGACAGAGTCCTGTCCTAAAAAGAAAGTAGACAGTACGTAAGGAACAACTCCTGAGGTCCTCCTGCCTCCACATGCACTCATCATGTACAAGCACATTCTTAGTCATATGTGCACCTGTACACACAAACATACAAGTGTGCATACACACCGCTACCTACACAAAACAACTCACTGAATAAATAATAAATCAATTCATGTTGATATCAGGAAGTACTTGACACTCTGAAATTTATAAGGAGTGGAAATTTATCTTTTGCAGTTACTCAAGCAAGGAGTTTCAGCATTACAGCTTCAACTTTGTATCTTGACAGGTTATATCCTGCCCCTGCATCCAAAGTGACAGCTTCTTGCTTTATTCTCAGGGACACAGCATGAGGCTGTTCCTTAAATGGCCAATCCTTTTATAATGCGACTGTTTCCACTCCTAAAGACAGATCTTCATGACACAATCACTGTCCAAGGGTTTTATCACTTTTGATGGTTGCCTGAGAGATTACATTTCCACATGCCTTTTAAAGGAAAAAAAAAACATCTTTGACCATTGCACCATCTAACTTGGAACAGTCCATCAATCCTTTTCACAGGTAAATTGTACCCAATAATTTTAACAACTCGTTTTGGATCAATAGATAATTTATTTTGATAAATATTAATTAATTCTCTACAATATTTACTTCTAATATAATACAATATCATTACATTTTAATCAATATTTCAGTCATTTGTATGTCAAAGTTTTATTTCTAAATCAGGACTATTCCTGAATTTACCATGAAATATCAAAAACAGTTTCCTGGTTTGAAATACTTTAAAGCTTGAATATCCAAAATATAGACTTCTTTTTCTGGCAACATGTCAGATGCTTTCTTGTAACATGAAATGGGTCATGTCTCAATGTTTGTACATGTTCCTTGCTTGTTCCTTATCCAGGTCCTGACCAGATGGCAAAGACTAAGTTATATTGAGGTCTTTGTGTTCTGTAGCCAGATAGCTATAGCTCACAGGTGTAGCAGTATTGAATATATATATATATATATATATATATATGCATCTGTGTATAATCATAAGCGCATAATCAGAATGACTGGAATAAAAAGAGTCAATTGTTCATTTTTATCATAAAGCACAAACAAATTTTAAGTGGAATTCAAAAGAATATATGCTATAATAGCATTGTCGATCAATGAATTATCTATCAATGTACTACTAGGAAATTAATGATAATTTAGTTCATGTATAGTCAGAGTTTGTGAAGGGCACATTGCACAACTAAAAAGATAAAGGAAAAATCTATAAATGCTAAGAAGCACAATATACCCTTATTATGGCATTTGTTCCTTGTCAGCATTTCTTGGAGGTGGTTCTGTTTGGTGAATAAAAAGTTGGCAGTGTTTAGCCAACTAAAACATACTATCAAAGTTAAAAATGATACATAGTCTTAAATCCTTGAGAATTATTTTGAATTGGTCCCTGAATAGAAAATAAATAAGAGACAAATGTCTTCTTGATTAAATGAGGGAGACACATAACAACAGAGCAGGGGCATATCTCAAAGGGGGGGGTTCTTCCTTAGCTCAGGTGTAGCACTGGGTTCAATCCCCAGCAGTGCCAAAAGAAGAAAGAAAGAAAGACAGTAGACAGACAGACAGACAGACAGACAGATGGACAGATGGACGGACAGACAGAAATACAGACAGAAAGAAGGAAGGAAGGAAGGAAGGAGAAAGGAAGGAAGAAATAGAAAGAAAAAGAAAAGAAAAGGAAGAAATGAAGGAAAACATCCCCAATAACAAAAGTCTTACTTATTAATTTAGTCTTCTGTTTTAAAAGCTTAGAAAAATAAAAGATGTAGTAGATATAAAAATACTATTGAGGGCTGGACAGATGGCTCAGCAATTAGTGTGCTTTCCTCCAGAGCCAAAGAACCCAATTTCAATTCACCATTACCTATGTAATACAGATGCACAAAGTGGCACATGCATTTGGAGTTTGTTTGTAGTGGCTAGAGATGCCAGTGCACCCATACTCTGTCTCTCTTACTGTATTTATCTCTCCATTTACAAATAATTAAATAATTAAAAACTAAAATTTCTAAAATAATAAAATATATATTAAATATTATTAAAATCCTATTGAAATGCTTATAACAAATACATTTTTTAAAAATAAAAAGAATGAAATATTTAAATGTGAGTATTTTACTTTGAGTCATAAGATTTTTTTTCTTACTTGATTAACCATTTTATGGCTAAAAATCCTATGGAAAGGCTTACATTATTGAAGTTCACTTCTGAGCTATTTCTAAAAATTCCATGAAAAATTTGAAAAAATCTATTTAATGTGATTTTCTGAAGTTACTGACACATATTAGGAGAACATTTTTGTTATGAATAAAAAGTCAAAACAATTAAAAGATAAGATGATATTGAATCTATCTATTATAATAACATTTATCTTCATATGCACAGTTATTCATATATAGAAAAATGAGTAATGAAAATAAAAATATCACCCCATTATTTTTTAGGAAAGTTTTTATGAAACTGTTGCAAACTAGTTCAGAATGCCATAAATTTTAACATTTTCTTAGTATGTAAATTAGTTTGCATTTATTGAACACTAAATACCTGATAATGTCTTAAAATTAAGTGAATAACAATGAGTTAATTTACTTGCCATATAATTATGCCAACATAGGACATACTAAATGTGTTTTATTACCCTAATTAATATGTTCATCTTGCAAAGAATCAGAACAATTAGCTGGTATTTAACAAAATAACTATTAGTGAGTTGATTGGATATCAATTAATTGCCAAAATTACCATGTTAATAGCTATTTATTTTTATGAAATGGTAATTATCTAGAACATTGGTAATTGAAAGGCTCTAAGCTTTAATCCAAAGAACAGAATTATATTGATATACTCACTCTTGGGATATATCTATATATTTGTATCTATATTTATGTCTATGTATATATAACTTTATATATGTATATATGCCTATATCTATTCATGTCTATATCTTTATATACATATTTTCAATAAAATTTTATATAATAATATTCATGTACTGAGATATATCAGTATTTTCCCCTTAAGCATCTTTTAAAATGTATGTCATGTCATAATAAGTAGATCATTTTTCATTTCTTTGTTTGGTCAACTCAGCTTTTATTTATTAGTTTTAAAAACAAACCATTACTAAATTGAAAGGTAAAAAGGAGATAAGTTTCCTTTGCTTTCTTTCATCTTGTGGAGATAACTCATCCTATGATGCAGAGCTAAATGATTACTTATTCTTCCAACTCAAGTTACCACATTTAACCTTATTATATATATATAATAAGTCATGAATTTGAAAGTTTATGAAACATTGAATGACATGATCAATCTTAGCCCCATTTGCCTTTCAGTTCCATGGGAAGTTTAGATGTTATTGAACTTTTGGACTCGAAGCTCTCCTTTCCCTGCAAGGATTTCCTGTTCTTTGGTTTTGCATCATATGAATGTGCAGGTGTGCGTGGGCATGCATGTAGAAACTAGGAGTTGACCTCAGGCATCCTATTCACCTCAATCACTCTC
>PVHP010020023.1:0-31132 GCA_004024765.1 Zapus hudsonius
GCTTGGTTTTTTGTTGTTGTTGCTGCTGTTTTTCTGTTTTAGTTTTTGTTTCTTTTGCTTGTTTTGGTTTTGTTTGAGAGCAGGGTCTCATTCCATCCCAGTGTCCCAAGCTGATCTGAACTCATTCTGTAGCCCATGCTGTTTAGAACTCACTGTGATTCTCCGGCCTCAGCCTCCAGGTCCTTGCTGGGGTTATAGGTGTGGGATACCGTGCCTGGCTGAAAATAATAACCTTTCTCCTTACCTTTCTTATTTTTGTCTCACCCCCTCCCTTTTTATAAAAAAAAAAAGACTGTTCCTTGTGTTGGGAGGAGAATGTCACAGCATACGTGTGGAAGTCAAAGGAAAACTCTGAGGTGTCTCCACCTTTGAGGCTCCACCTTCCCTGCAAACAGACTGCAAAGGAACATCAATTAGCTGCATCAGGTTTAGGGGGATACCAGGAAACTGTACCCCACGCCAGCAGGCTATACAAGCAAGGGACCATAACTGCTAAGCCACCTCCCCAGGCCCCTTGTTCTTACCTACAATGAACTAAATATGGGTCCAATCCAGGTAGATTATCACTATGCCAGAGGCTTATAATGAGATGCGCTTGCATCCATCCACATTTTGTGACCTGGTGAAGCCCTGATAAGCTCATGAGAGATTGGAGACATGAGTGAAATTCATTCAATACACCTCACAGCCTAGTGTACAGCACTGTATTGCATTAGTTTACTCTTCTATATGTGATAGAAGACAGAGCCTAATCCCACACAGCTGGCCCAAGAAAAGTTCAGTGTTCTAGATCAGTGTTCGCCAAATGCATAGCACTTTTACGTCATCCTAAAATGTAAAATTTATAAACTGAACAGTCATATCTACTATAAGTATGTCATATATACTATATATGCTATATATATCTCAAGTAAAAGAGAAGCCTCAGACGAAATTGAAAAAAAAGAAATCAGTGCCACAAAATGTATCTAGATTAAAGGGACCTAAACTTTAGATCTAGTAGGATTTAATGAAATACAGTTGAAAAATGAACAGATTATTACTATCCACTTTAAATGACTTCAAAAATACCTAAATTTGAAATGCAGCCTGGGCGGCTGCAGTCCTACTGCGGATGGGCACCGCTTTGATATTCAACTCGCCACCAGGCCTTCGTACCCCTTGCGAGCTCAAAGTTTTGTTTCACTGTCACAAGAGATCAACCCTCGCCACTTGGCCTTGAAGCGCCTTCAGCGCCTGGCTTTCCTAAATCCTGCCAACCTTATCTGCTCTTATTCCTTAGGAAAACATGTCTTCTGAGATTCTTAATATTCTCCAACCACTTCACATTCTCTGCCATGCCTCTGATTATGCTAATCTCATTACCCCAAATAGTCTCCTCTCTCTTTTCCCAATCCAGGAATTTAATACAACCAAGTGCTCCACCTCTGTTCTATTTTTAGATGTAACTCATATTTATCTCTCCCTTCTTGTGTCCTTACAGCCCCTGGGTAGAATCACTTACATAATAATCGATTGTTTTCTATTGTCCCTGTCATTTTTTAATTTAAATTATTAATGCTCAGGACACAGTTAACATCTTGGAGATCCCTTCCTTATGGTTTCAGGCATGCTGCACTCTTCGGCACAATTCCAATTTCATGCCCCTTGAAGACCAGAATCCTCCTCTTCTCAACGCTAAGGCGATAACTCGGGGAAGAAAACAAATAGCCCTGCTCTGTGAGGAAACTTCTAGGTCTCATGTCTCTGCAGCTGTCACGAGAATGTTGTTGCTCGTTCAGCATTGAAGTCCAGTTCTGCTTCTGGATAAGGGCACCTTCATATAGTCCTGTGGTGAAACTAGAAATCTGTGCTCTTGGAACAGCTTCACTGTAGCCCTGTGTTTGGTTTGGAAGCAGGCCAGTGGGCTGAAGACACCAGCAAGGAAACCTGAGCTTTCCAATCTTCAGGAGCCACTTCAGCTTTCCGTTATGGCTCGGGGTTGAGCGCCTGCCTGCAGATCTGACAGTTTACACACCCAGCCACTGATATAAACCAGGTTCAAAAAGTATAACATCTTGCATTAGTTTGTAGTGTCATGAGGCCCTGGCGCATCCATTCACACACACACACACACACACACACACACACACAATTAACATTTTTAAAGGTGAAGTTTATTTTATGTATTTATGAGAAAGAGGCAGATGAGAGAAAGACAGAAAGAGAGAAGAGAGAGAGAGAGAGAGAGAGAGAGAGAGAGAGAGAGAGAGAGAGAGAGAGAGAGAGAGAGAGATTGAATATGGGACCAGGCACATTCTATCACTGCAAAGGAACTCCAGATTCATGCATCACTTTGTGCATCTGGCTTTCTGTGGGTCATGGGGAATCGAACCCAGGCCATCAGGGTTTGCAAGCAAGCACCTTTAGCTGCTGAGCCATCTCTCAAGTCTAGTAATATCTTTTAAAAAGAAAGCACACTGTTCTGCATGCCGTAATAAACCTCATATCTGTGGTAAGTAATGAAATCTTCCCAGCTGAATGGGTTCTTAATTTGGTTGCTATTTCATTAACAGTAATTTAAAAATTCACAGAGCTGAAAACCTACTAAGAATTACATGCTAACACCTGATATTATGAAGACAATAGATCATAAAAACGACTTCCTAGGAAGTCCCTACTACTGACCTACTTACAAAAAAGACATTGAAGCCCATAGGCAGGAAGAGGAAAGGAACGATGGCCGATTTGAGGTGAGAAGTGTTGCTAAACCAAATTCAATACATAAAGCAACCATTTGGTTTAAAACTAAGATGATTAGTTTTTAGTAAATCTTCGGATGGGCACTATTTTTGGTAGACCATTTATTAATAAGAAGCCCAACAGGCACTCCGGCCCCCACCCCTGCCCTGGGCTCATTTCATAAAGGATAACTACATTTCCCAGTTATCCATCTGGGTCCTTTTCAATTCAGCGGTTTAATTAAAACTCAATGGTATTATCAATCTGTTACATTTTTCATGTTGATGGTTATTACATTTACATACAGCAGGAGTACAAATTCAAGGGAGCACATAAGAAAGCTCATCTCCAAACTTCTTTTCTGTTTCTCTAGTAACTCATACTCTGGTCTTACTTCTGAGCTCGCTCATGTTTATCGAACAATTTTCATAGTTTTTGTGATTAAAGGAGAAAAAGTGAGTCTTGTGAGTTTTCAATAGTCTTTTTTTTTGCTTTAAGCATGTATTATATTTTATCACTTTTCTTTCAACCCACTGTGTAAATATGGTCAAGCTGGGAATTCAAAATCTGTAATAAACCTGTTTTTATAATATTATTTTTTAAAGTCTTTGTTCCCCCCCCCAACATCAAGGTTTTCATGTTAAACTTTAAATTGAAATAAGTATATCATTCAATTCTGAATTCTAGGCATTTACATTTACTTGTAACAATGCTTATTTCCCAAGTCAATCATTAGCCAAAAGAAAGAATAACCTTTTTATACCAAGATCGTCTCTTGAAGGTGAGTCAATTAAATACAAAGCTGCTAAGTTATGGCAAGTATGTAGCCACCTACCGTAAACTGGATGAGGCACAAGATGCAGTGGGTCTCATTTAAAAAGTGCACTTTGGATGCTTTTTAATAGTGAAAGCCATGTGGCTATAATCTAAATTATAAAAATATCAGCTGAAGGGTGACTTCCAGAGGTAAAAGCTTGTCCAAACATCTGCCCTTTTCAATCAGTTTCTCCTGACTTCAGTGCTTCAGAGGACACTGGTGATGAGGATGGATATCCCCATGTGACGTGATAGTCGGCCTGTGAGGAGCTCCTTGAATTCCGCAGCACTCAGACAGCGATGGCCCACTTACCACACTGCGGCTCACCTTGCCCTGCCTGTCATCTCAGGTGCTTTGCTCACAGCACTCACCCAATCTGATCCCTCTCCAGCTTGGGGGGGGGTCCCCCTGCTAAGCCCAGGCACAGGGGAGTTCTCAGCAACTCCTCCCTGGCTCCAGAGCAGGACTCCCGGGCACTCGGCTCCCGTAAAGGTATTTTCTTCCCACCCTGGTGGACTGGGCTGCCAGGATGGGGAGGAACTTTTTTTTTTAATTACTGGTATTTCTTTTTAATCTCTTTACATGTACATGCCTTTTAAAACACGTGTTGAATTTTTCTGATTCCAAGTCACTTTCTTCCTTCTTGGCTCTTCCCCTCATGCTCACATCACTATAATGTTTGAATAAAATGTGTTTTTTTTAAATCCTCCCTAGTCCGGACTGCCAATTCTTTGGTTAATTACAGACATGAACTCAGGACTTGGGGTTATAGAAAGCACCTCGTATTTGTCCCATTACAAGCCAAAGGGCAAAAGCTTGGTGACCCCCCCCCCCCTTAAGAAGCAGAACTAGTTGGGAAGTCACTGTCATCAACTAAACTGGACAAACCTCACATTCCTCAGCCTTCCTAGACTTCGAACCACCAGTTGTCCTGTATCTGTCTTCCATCAGCTAATCCTCACTGTCTATATACTGGTCTCAGCCAAAGTGGACTTCACTCCCCAGAGTTTGGGTCTAGACCACCTTTCTCAGAAGGAAGTGCCCATTCCTCAGAAATACTAACTAAATGTCCTACAAGCTTGACAAATTTTAGCCCTTTGCTGGTTACACCGGTGACCAAAACTGGTGAACAGGAACTCCACCCCCAAAGCCAATCATTTAATAAGGATCCCACAACAGTATTTAAAATTCAAAATATACATGTTAGAGTGGGCAGAGGCCGGACAAAATGAATGACCTGAAACTCAGCAACAAAAATAAAATTCCCCAGTAAATCAGCATACCCGCGTGGCCAACTGTCCTCACCCGGTATGCATATTACCTAAGTACACAGTGAAATGGGAAATAAGAAAGAATGGCCCCAGTTGGTTGCTTGAGTAAATTAGGAGGAGCTATTTTGTTTTAAGTGAAAGGAGAGAGGAGGGACAGAAGCCTAGGAGAGAAGGGGAGGCATCAACAGCACTAGCAAGGAAAACATAGTGTTCAAAACTATATGTGACAGAGGATACACAACCAATAAGAAGCAAAAGATCAATCCCAAAGAGACTTGGTAAATTCAGATTTTTTTCCTAAAACTGACAGAGAAATATTAAACGATTTAAGGCTGGGAAGTGTTATCAACAGTTGTGTGTTATCAACAGCTGTGTGTTGACAACAGTTGTGTGTCGAGCTGAGCCAATTCAAAAGTGGGAACACTGAAGACACAAACACCAAGGAAGGGACCCAGGGAGAATTAGGCAGAAGAAAGGGATTGTTTACTAAATCAGTTGCCTTAGCTGATATGTTTTCACAAAAACAGTTCATAGGCTGAACAGAGAAAGTTCTGACAGCTGCTGGTGAGCACTGATTTCACTGACCAAATTTGAAGGGACTTGGCAGATTCCACAGAGTTCTAAAGGCGAGGAAACATGTTTTGATTTTGGAGAAAGTGTGTGTGTGTGTGTGTGTCTGTGTGTGTGTGTGTGTGTGTGCAAAAGAAAAGTTAAAACTTCTGGGAGAGACTTTGAGTGGACACAAGGAAATAGCTGAAAGTAAATCCTTGCAGAATAAACACAAAACAGGGCAGGTGGAGGACTTCATCTCGCTGTAAAGTTCAGTTCTGAGGCTCTGCCATCTCGTTCTGGCGGGCAACCTAGAGCACTGACAATAGCCTGCATTTTCCTCACAGTGGATGCCATTACGCAATATTGAGTCCATTTTTACACAGAGGGAAGAGGACATCAAATGAGACATCCAAACAGAAGGACACCTGGAAAGAGGAGGGTTCTTGGTGGAACACGAGTTGGGGAAAGGATGCAGGAGATAATGGGAGGGTAATGTGATCAAATTAGTTTGCTCATGCATTAAATTTCTCAATACAATCAAAACAAAAAGAAAAAAAGAGGGGACGGATAGGGATAAAATTAGAAAAAAGTATTAAATAGAAAGAACAATTTTCAGGAAAAATTCTATCACAGGATCAAATGCATCAAAAACATCCAAGTAGAAGATCCAACGATGTGCTTGATAATTTTACAATTCTCGTCCTCCAAAGAAAGTGTTGTCACTGATACTTTATCTCTCTTTTAATGTATGAGACTAAAAGTTTTAATATCCTTCATAAGAGGGGATGGGGAGGAGTCACTGGAGCAGAGACCCCTGTAGGGGGTGGAGAAAGCCCAATTCTAAAACCATGGGCTCAGCTTGTAAATCCTAGTGCCAGAACTGGGTTGCACCTGAGAGTGAGCTGTCGGTCAGGGAGACCCACAGGTCACCAAACCAATGCAGGGTATTGCTAAAGTGCTTGGTTACCTGCTAGAGCTAAATGGTAAGACCCTATGGCTGAAGACACTATAGGCAGAGGACACAAGATAAAAAGAGATGGTGCAGGAATTTCAAAGGAAGCCAGCTACTTGTTGGATGGACCTCATAGTGCTGGAAAGTGCTATACAAGCTCTTGAGGGAAAATGGCCACCAACAGCATGAATCCTGCAAGCTACAAAATGAACCAGCAGGGCAAGATATACACACCTGTGCAATAGTGGCACACAGCCAAGGTGGGTAATTATTAGCTCCATGTTTGAATATAAGGCCTGCTGAGTGGGACTCATACCTGGTACCGAGAACCAAGTCAGAACCCTATGGATAGGATGGATATAGGCTCCAAAAGAAATTCCCACTGGTCTTTGATCAAGAAGAGTGACTCTGCCCATCAAAATGTCTCCTAAACAGCTATGCTTATTCCCTTTAATCCAGGCTTCACTCCTGGTAGGAGAAACTCTTGTTTTATTTCGGGGGAGGGCAGTGTTTTGTTTTTACAAATGGCAGCAAAACCCAGGAAGAACCAAGATCCCTCAGGATAAGAAAATAGCCCACTCTGTAGCATGAGTTAAGTCACCTCCAGCACATCTACCAGGGCCAGAGGCAGTGGTGACTTAAACATGGATGCTTCTCTCACTGCTGGCCTGACAACCACCTCAAGGGAAATGGCGATAAACACTGAGGTCACGCAAAACTCATCAAAGCAGACATCCAGAGAACTCAACCCTAAAGGAGACTTACAACACACCTGCCAAGGATCAGGCAGGTGATCTCCATTTTGGAAGGGGTGTAAAGATGGTAAGAGCCAAAGGATGGGAAGGAGTATCCCCTGGAGGAGGAGCACTGCCCCCTTCCTCCAGAGACTGATGAGTACATTCACGACTTTAGGTTGAATACTAATAGCCCCAGTGAGGAGGGCCCTCACTGGAATAGGGGTGGGGCGAAGGGGATATAAGGATAACCTGAGGGGCGTATGACCAGCATGTGATTTATTCATACAGTGAAATTCATAATTAATAAAAAGGGGGCTGGAGAGATGGCTCAGAAGTTAAGTGTTTGCCTACAAAGCCTAAAGACCCTGCTTCCATTCCTCAGCATCCGAGTCAAGCCAGATACACAAAGTGCCTCATGCATCTGGAGTTCGTTTGCAGTGGCTGGAGGCCCTGGCACGCTCATTCTGTCTGTCTCCCTCTCTCTGTCTGTATATCTCTGCATTCAAATAAATAATAAATTTTAAAATGAATGAAATGAATAAAAAGTTGATGTTAACTTGTCCACAAAGGATGTGATTGTCAGAGCTGTCGCCAGGGAGAGGGAAGGAGATGACTGAGATGTTTTCCGAGAGAAGGAAGATTGAGAATATTGGAAGAAACGTTCTTCCTAATCCGCCTAAATTAATTTATAGCTTTATACACTTAATGTACTTTCTTTCACTAATAGTATCAGTAAAATGTGTATAAGAAATAGAGGAAACATAAAACACTCTCTTATTTTAATACTTACTAAAGTATTAAAAACAATAGTATAACTACTGGGTGATTACTAGGGAATATTAAAGATTTGTTCAGCTAAACTCAAATCAAATGACTTGACTTGATAATTCTACCAAACATTTAAAGAATAACACCCATCCTCTTCAAGTTCATTCCAAAAGAACGGAAGTGGCAGGGGGTCTCCAGGCACATTGTGATCTTCTATGAGACCTATGTATCCTGACCTAGTTGATGAACATGGAGATTTTATAATGAAAAGTCCAGAGGATGGGAAGCCAGCTAGCCACGTGCTGGCTGGAAAACACTATACAAGACGCTACAGAAGAAGACACAATCCTGAGAAATGACCATATTATCAAAGTGATGCAAATATCATTTCATCACACTCCCTCTCAAAGTTCAGTGACATTTTTTCAGAAACAGAAAAAAATTAACATTCATGAGGAATCTCAATGGATCTCAAGTAACCAAAATAATTTTGCAAAAGAAGAAATCAGCCCTTATACTTTGGGATTTCCAAAGGTACTACAAAGGAATAATAATTAATACAGTGTCATATCAGAATGAAGATTGCGATATAGCCCAGTGGATCAGAACAAAGAACCACTTCCAGAAACTGATTGAGGGATGGTTGGTTGTGCAGGACATATTCTCAATAGACTCAGGCAGAGAACCATGGGGCAGACATCAGAATGTTGAATTCAATGCTGCAATGCTATGAGTCGCAAACCTCTAGCTGTAGACATGGATGTATCGGTCATCTACATTGATACCCCGATGATCCAGGCAGCCGTGTAGAGATGAAGCGAACAGTCACTCTGGACTTGGCAGAAGACAGGTGAGTTCTCAGAGAACCAGAAGCCAATGAGTGATAGGGAAATGGGAGAGCAGTGTATCCTTGGCCAAAGTGTAGAAAAGCATAGCTGAGATTGGAGAGCATAAAAGAAAGAAGTCGACGCTGAAAGGCACGGCAGCAAGTCCAGATTCTGTCACCCACTGGAGCTCCACTGCAATAGACGTGTCCAATGACACCCGTCAGAAAGACGTCCACTGTTAGAGTCGATTGCTAATTTGTTCTTCAGGACCCTAGTCAAGTCTAGAGAACTCTGCCTTGCAAATACTTGTTTAAAAAAAAACAAAACCTTGTGAATTCTGCAAACTATTGGTGTTTTGTTGTTGTTGCTGTTTGTTCGTTTTTACTATTAATCTGGTAATTCATGCTGTAAATAAAATGTTCATTTTTTAAATCTCAAAAATCAATTAGATGTTAATTGAAATGCCCATTTGGTTCTTAAGCCAGTTCAGTCAATATGGCAACTGGCCTGGCTGGAAGGAAGACATTCTAAGAAGAATTTGTGTCCCTCTCTTTAGCTTTTAGAATGGTGAAATAATGAGAAGTGAAGCCCTCCAGGAACCTCATGCTGGGAGAAAGAAAAGGACAAAGTATGGTGACCTTCAGGGAAGCTTGAGAGAGAAGATGGGGAGGGATTCCTAGCTGAGGCAACCAGACTATGACGGGCAGGCCCAGACCTGGATCAGGATCCTTAGTCACACACCCCTGGCCCTTGACTTAAATCTAACCCCCGAGTCAGGGCCATGAATATGAACTTGGAGGGGCCACAGGATCCCTTTATTCCTCTTGCCAATGTAGCCACATTGAATAGGTTTCCTTTTTCTACTTTTCACTATTAATTTGGCTCTTTTAATTGGCTCATTGGGGACAGGGGGCTGAGCATGGATGTAAGGTCTCCTGGGGCCCAGGCTCTGAATTAACTTTTTTATATAATAGTAATACCTAGATCAAATTTCAAACATGCCGCTTCTTTCACCATCTGTTTGTTTCCTGCCTTCCACTGCTTAGCTCATCTTACTTGGTCTTGTAACATGCTTACAAGAGAAATTTATATATATATATATATGGTATACAGTATATTTAGAAACATATATATATATAGACTGTTTCTAAATATATGATATACAGTATATTTAGAAACAGTCTTATTTATAAGCAGAGAAAGGACCTTGTCTATATCCTGTTTTTTTTTTAAATGTGTCTCTAGAGGAAAACTACCCTGAACTTCAATTAGGACAAGCCACCTGTCAGGATCATAGATTCAGTACTTTTGGTTAAGATGTGACCCATTTATAGTAAACCTGTTGGAAGTAAGCATTCCTTTGAAAAGCAATGGATCTTATAAAGGCATTATAACTTTATCTAGATTATACAAATGAAGCCATCCATCCTCTTATAAAACAGATTGTTTCAAGGTAAGAAGTATGAACAAAAAGCAAGGGAAATGCTACCAGAAAAATTGTTGCTTCTGTACCATCAAGGCTACTCCTAATTACCAAGATGTAAAGAATATATTTTGGCAGAAGAAATAACAAGTCACTCTGTGGCATTACGTTTTGGGTGACTGCTGCTTTGGGGTTGCATGTAGTGTGTGGCATCCTGAGTGCAGACCTTGGAGACTGTCGAAAGCGCTGATGTTCATGAAAAGACATTTCCTGCTGCTGGCCTAAACTGCATGCATTTTTAAGGAAGTCATTATCAGAAACGTTCTTGCTCTGGGGCTTGAGAAGCACCCAGGTAAGGGACAAGAACTGAGTCTGCTCTTTTAAAGGAGTTCGAAATGGAGTGCACATCAAGAAAGACCTGAGGTATAAACACCTCCTTGAAGGGAATGTCAAGTCTTTGTAACACGGCCATGACACACTCAATTCATGCCCTAAGGCTTCCTGGTAGAAGGAGGAGCTGCCTGCTTCATTCACCCAGGTCGAAGGCCAGTTTAATTTATCTAAAGAAAGCTAGCACGCTGAAGGTGCTCTCATCCCTTTTGGCTATCAACAGGATCTATATGATGATGGAAAGATGATTGATTGATAGATATGGGAATCGATGATAGGTGACATAGAGATTAGACAGGTGATAGGTTCAGCATGTGATACACAGATGGACAGATGGTTGAGAGACGATGTAAAATGACAATAGATGAAACAAGATCTGTAGGTTAGGTAGAGAGATACAGGGATTAGAGACAGATAGATGACAGATAATAAATGATTAATAGATGATAGAATGATAGATGACAGATAGGTAGATGATAGATGAGTTGATAATAAATAGACAGATGATTGACAGAAGAAAGATGATGAAGATAAATGGCTGATATATATGCTAGGAGACAGGTGATAGATGATACAGTTAGATAAAAGACAGTAGATGATTAATAGCCGACAGAAAGCTGATCGTAGATTAGAAAGATGAAACGTTGTAACTGGCAGATAGTGACAGACAGATGGCCCAGTCAGATGCTAGATGCATAGATCACAGGTAGATGGATATAGAGCCTCGTCGGAGCCAGAGAAAGAGACAATTTAGGCCCAGAAGCTCTAAGAGAACTGCTTCACAGAGAGCAACGCTGGACGCTTCCTGCTGCTCTCCTTCCCCCAACTACTGTGAGCTAAAAACCTTTCTGGCACTGGATCTATCCAATTACACTCCAGGAGAGCTGTCACCTGCCCGGGTCTGCCAGGGTCTTCATTTACAGGTATTCAGGACGAATAGGAAGGACGGGCTCAGATAGATCTCCTCCCCTCCGGAATAAGAATAGAAAAGACACAGCAACTATATTAGGAAAGTCGATTGAACAAGAGGAAAGGGAAGGTGGATCGAGTTCCTCTTTAATTTTGTGTTTCCAAGTCACTGAAACAAGAGGGAAGAATTGAAAAGGAGAGAGATTAGGCTTTGATTCGTTCCTAAAATAGGCTGGCACGGTAGCTTCCTGCCCAGCTTCTTAGGAACCTGAGCTCCAGTTTTCACACTGTGGCCCTTGGCAAACGCACTTTCTCTCTAGACACAAAGTTACCAGCCAGAAGTTGGTCCAACAATCTCTGCAACCTCTTCCATTGCTTTCCTCCCCAAATCCACAGCCATACGCATGGAGAAGCAAACTATACTCACAAATGATAAAATTAATAAGTCAAACGTGAATGTTTCACAATCCAGGAAAACCAGTGAAGAGTCTCATTTACTCAAATGATAACTAGCCACAGTGTTTTTGAGAAATTTCTTTCACCTAATCCTACGCACTTATTTCAAGGGTGTCAAACTTTTAGATATTGCACTGGAGACCTTATGCCAAAGTAAAGAAATCACTGAAGGCACATTTGGATTTTAATGACTCAGTTCAGCTCACAAGATGAACTGTTTCCTTTGGAAGACAAAGAGTCCTTGATGGTGACAGAAGAGATGGAGGGCCAACTTTTACTTAGGGCTCAGGTTACATAGACGCTGTTCCTTAAATAATTTATATGATGTGATCATATGTAGGCCTCATCTGGAAGAGCAGACTTAAGTGAAACCAAATATGCCCCAGTCTGTGTACTTATTAATCGCTGCTCAATACAGAGACAGGAGGAGAGTCCATTAGGCCGGCCAGAATCAGGAGGCTTGTACTTCTTGAGAACTGAGCAGATGCTCGATTCTGGTTGAAATGCCTGGTGTCCCTGGCCCACA
Organism: Zapus hudsonius; assembly: GCA_004024765.1. Taxonomy (NCBI): domain Eukaryota; kingdom Metazoa; phylum Chordata; class Mammalia; order Rodentia; family Dipodidae; genus Zapus; species Zapus hudsonius. The sequence goes on from PVHP010020023.1 coordinate 12,350, forward strand.
ACCCCCAGCAGAGACCTCAGTAAACAGAAGCTGAACCACTAACTCAATTAGACCACACATTGGGCATCCGGCAGTCCTCTTCTGCAAAATGAACCCAGTAAAATAAGAATTTCCGCAACCTCAATAGTAGAGTGGATATACATTCATTTACTAATGGGAGCGAGGGGAACAGGCACAAGGGGAGAGATGGTAATACCTTATTCCTAATTTAAGACTTCAAAGTCAGTTCAGTAAGGGGATTATTTTGTACTTGGAAGTTTGAGATTAGAAAATATTATTATTTGTAAAAATCATATCATAGTCAAAATCTCCCTCATGAAAGTCATTGATTATCAAAATAAATATCCTCTCACATGAAACAGGACTAGTGACTAGCTGCAGGCTAGTTTTCTATGTATTTCCACAATTTTTAAAGAATATATACTAATACTCTAATATTGGTTGGGTAACTCATAATTGTTCAGTTAATAGATAGGAACCATGAGGTCTACTCAAGCAACCAGAGAAAACCACTGATGTATGAGAACTACTGTCACAATTCAGTTCCTTCTCCATTGCAAACTGTATTATTTGCTTCCTTCATCTTGTGGAGGCAATGCCAGCTGCAGTGTGAAAGCAGCTTTCCCAGCTCAAGAATTTGCTGAAAAACAGGGGTGAAGGATGGTTCAGTGGGTAAAGCACTTGCTGTGTCAGCATCCATGCACACATGCACACAGGACTAGTAAGAGAAGGTGAAAACCCAAGAACCTTCACCATCAAGAAGATGCACTTCATACCCTGGGAGAAGCATGAGGACCGATTTCTACATCACTCTTGAGCCGCAATAGAAGGGCCAATGGGATGGCAGGAAGCGAGCAAGAGTATCGGCCACGCAGGTCCAAACCTGAACCCTGAGCTCATAAACTCTGTGACTCTTAACACATGTCTTTTTGCACTGCTGGAGGGACCCCAGCCAGTCTACCTGGATGCTCCACCTACGTCACCACATGAGCTGTGCCTGCTGCCAACAGCCACCAAGTCTTTCCACGCCAGAGTTCAAACTCAACCAGGAGCCTCGGACGTCCCATTGCTCTCGTCACAGCACTGAGCACGTGCTCTCCACCCAGGTCCCACAGTCCAAAGACACGATGTCCTCATATCCAATCAGAGCTTGAAACTGTCTGTTCTCACACTTATTTCCAATATATGTAAGTGTAAAAAAAACAGGGCTGGCTTGTATCTCAGTGAGAGAACACTTGCCTAGTATATATGAGGCCCTAGGCTCATTCCCCACCATACAAATGAGGAAATTCATAGATAGATGCTAAATAAATAGTTAGATGATAGATGATAGACAGACAGACAGACAGATAGGTAAAATCACTTTTTAATCTTCCCACTAACAAAATCTAGACAAAATAGTAATTCGGAAATTGTTGGGAAAAGTGAGAGTGGGTCTTTATCTCTTTGGTGTCTGTGTATATGTATGTGGTGTATATACGTATGGTTGTGCATATCTGTATCCATGTGGTTCACATGTGTGTCTAGGTGCATGTGGACATGTTGCACATGTGAGTGGAAGCCACAGGTCAAAGTCACTTGTGTCCTCTGTCACTTTCCATCTTGTGTTTTGAAGCAGGTCTAACTGGAGCTGGAACTCACCAACTCAGCTCGACTAGGGAGACTGAGCCCCAGGGATCCCTTGTCTCTCACCCGGCACCATCACGATCAGCATGTGGACATGAGTGCTGAGACCCAAACTCAGGTCCTCATGCTTGCATGACGAGCATGTCACCCGCTGCATCCTCTTCCTCCTTATCTCTTTTTTAAACGTTTTGATTGGCTTAGAATTATATATATTAACACACCAATATGCTCAGTATCATAGGTTCTTAGCTAAAGCCATTGAATCCATGATGACGATCCCTCCTATGCATTAGTTATTCTCCCCCCATGACTCTTACATTCTTTCTGCCCCCTCTTCAAAAAGAAAAAGGAAGGAGATTATTAGCTAGTCCTGAAATCATTTTCAAATATACACAAGTATACACACATAAGATAACCCTTGAAACCTGGAAGTGAACTATCAAATTAAGCAGGATTTTTTTACCATATTTAATATTAGATGTTTTCATAACTATCAGAATTATTAAGCACTTCCCATGAGGACTTGGGGTAGGATTCATGTTCTAGAGCAAACGTGGGTTAGAGCCTTAAGTACGTCATTGCCTTTCTGTGTAACCGTGAGATGCTTATGGAGGTGATGCCCTCATCTATAACACCAAGATACTAATAGTTCCACCTTTATAACAATCCCTGTGATGTAAAGAATCTAATAGTCTATGCAAAGTAGCTACAATAGTTTCTGCATGTTAAAAGTAGCAAATGGGGCTGGAGAGGTGTCTCCTGTGCAAGCACGAGAGCCTACAGGGCCTGAGGGCACCTGAGTGTACCCACATAACTTTACTGTGACCCCAGTCCCAGACAGGAGACCAGGAATCGCAGGACCTGATCCAACAACAACAGCAGCAACAACAAAACAAGAGAAAAACCAGCAAGCTCTGGAATCAGTGAAAGCTCAGACATGAACAGGCTGAAGAACCATTGGGCAGGACACCTGGCTTTTTGCTTCAGCCACCAGAGGCAGATACATGGAGTGCCACAAGGTCACACACACATGCATAAACAACACACACACACACACGTGAATATACAGCACATGCACACATATACATGCAACACCACACACATGCATATACAATACACAACATGAATATACAACACACACACAAAAGCAAAAAGAAAAAGCAGCGATGCTGGCAATTATGCCTCCCTGCTGCTGAATAAAATCTTACTGTCTTGGGAGAGATGTGACAAATAAAGACAGCACTGGCTAGTTAATCTCCCGAGAGTTCAAAATAGGATTTTGTAATAATTTCTCAAAAGAGCTCTTTGCTACTCATGTCCCCTGCTGTCGTCACAGGAGGTGCAGGCGTGGATGATAAGGTCCTGCCTCCATCTCTGGGCCGAATTCTCCAGTTATTTCCACCCTGTGAAAGAGTAACCACTTCACCTTGCCTTGGAGAAGATGCCTTTAAGTCCCTTAACCTATTTCGGAGCTCAGTGTGGTTGTCCTATGAGTGTTTCCTCAATAACAAATCCGCTGCCATCTTACTGCATTGCTTACACCATCCTGTAGGCGAAAGCAACGCTTCTTGGGCCATTTCATTGCCCACAGGGTCCAAATCCCGGAGTTCTTTCTGTGCCAGCACGAGGGCCTGGAGGTCCGAGAGACCCCTCGAGTCTTATGCTCAGGACCCATGAAACACACGTGTGCGGCTGGGGATGTCTGTCATGTCAGTTCCATAGAGGAGCAGAGGATCACAAATCTCCTGAGAGACCCGCAAGCTCTGAGAGCCTGGCTCAAATAAGAATGGGAAGACAGCTCTGGAGCTGAAGGCACCATTCTGCTCTGGCCACTGCAGGCAAGTGCACGGGAACAACATGGCCACACACACACACACACACACACACACACACACACACACACACACGTATGTGCCGCAGGCTCACACACTCACGCACACACACAAGTTCAGAGTAAACCTGAGTCAAGCAACTGGAAAGAACACACAGCGCTATCTCCTCTTTTTTTAAAAAAAATTATTTTATTCATTTTCAAGCAGAGAAATGCAGAGAGAGAGAGAGAGAGAGAGAGAGAGAGAGAGAGAGAGTGCACCAGGGCCACCACCTTGTGGGCCTGGCCCACGTGGGTCCTGGGGAATTGAACCAGGGGCCCTAGGCACTGGAGGCAAGTGCCCCAACCTCTAAGCCATCTCTCCAGTCCCCTGCCTTCCTCTTCAAAAAGTTTTTTCCTTCCTCTTTTTCATCACGCATCCTTCCATCGATCTCTTACCCACCTGCCCCTTCCACCATCAAGCTTTCAAGGAAGCAACACGTAGAAGAAGGAATTAAAGCCTATGCTTCAAAGGAATTTGCAATTTAACTAATTCAAATGCACCAGTAGGACTCAGTGCCTGCAAAGCCTTCACTTGGAGTGGCTCAGCGCTTTAAATGAGTGTCACTTTTCAAAATGCAAAAAGCAGCTCTATTCAAAGGAGCCAGCAGATCTCCCTATATAACAGCCAGGTTACTAAGATATGAACATTATATCTCAAAGGAAAGGCAATCAACAGCCATTCCTTTCCTCCAGCCGGAAAATCCAGGCAGCAGTGCGTCTGAACTATCATTCCTTCCTTAATGAAACTGCTATTGATTTTTCATCCTCATGAATCATTGCCTTGAAGCAATTTCTTTCAGCTGCAGGTTCTCACATTTAATTTGGATGTATGCTTAAGGGAGAGTTTATAAATAAAATCTCCAGAGGAACACCACAAGATCTGGGCTGGAAAGAAACAGTGAAAACAACTTTATCAATTTTGTGAAGCAACAAAGTTGATCAGAGAATTATGAATGAACGGTGTTTCAAGAGCTATTTCGATGTGAAAACGGGTCATATCAACATTATCATGACTCCACATGTTCTCAGTGGGTGTGAGAATTAAAGATTTCAAAGAACAAAATGTGAATTTGCTTGCCATTGGGACAAAGGATGATGTCTGCCTTGGCCCAAAGCCAGACTTACAGTTGATTTTGTTGACCAACATTAATGTCCCCAGAAACACATAGCAGATGCTTTATTATGTGGAGTTACTGAGCAGTGTATTGATTCACGTGCTTGATCTCCAGGACTATCCTAAAAGTCGGGTACCTTAAAGCTTGGTTTTATTCATAAGGCACATAGGCTTAAGAATTTAAGAAAAAGTTTCTGTGAAATCATATAATTATCATCTGGGAGATTTCAACTGTCATATGCAAACCATTTTGATTCTCTTCTTTATACAAAGGACTTTGGATAAATAAATAAGTATGTCTTGGACATTCATTAAAGCCTCAGAATTAGGTGTTTTTAGAATAATAATTAGTACAAAATAATAACCACAAAAGCCACGTAGATGATAGAAAATGGATGTTTTGGAATAAAATATTCTTGAGGTTCACCTTATTTGCTTTAGATTCTTTTTTAAAATATTTTTTATTTATTTGAGAGAGAGAGAAAGAGAAAGAGAGAGAGAGAGAGAGAGAGAGAGAGAGAGAGAGAGAGAGAGAGAGAGAGAGGGGCAGACAGAGAATATGGGCGCACCAGGGCCTCCAGCCACTGCAAATGAACTCCAGACACATGCGCCTCTTGTGCATCTGGCTGTATATGGGCACTGGGGAATCGAACTCTGGTCCTTCTGCATTGCAGGCAAATGCCTTAATCGCTAAGCCATCTCCTCAGCCCTAGATTCTTGATTATATAATGATACCATAAAATCTCACAGCAGAGCAACTCAGTCCCTCTCAGAACACAACCTCTAAACCCAAAAGTGCGCCACATTCTAGAATGCCAGTAACATAAGCAGGACTCATTCCTTATTGATCTAGACAGGAGCCTGTCTCAAATTTCCTCTCGAAAATCTCCATTTTCTTTGGGTACCTCTGCCACTTGGCACAGGCAGTGCCCAGGTAGTACTTTGGTCGGCCTGTTTAGAGTTTGTGGCTCCTCTCCTCTAGAGTTCCTCCATACATCGAAGACACCCCAGGGGGTCCCGCCTTCTCAGAGACCTGAAACCCAGACCCTGCTCTGCAAAGTGGCCCAAAGCAGGAACGTCACCTTCCACGTGCCCACCCCTGACACCCCCACTTGCAATGAAATACAGCCAAGAGCAGGATTCTTCGTCTCCCTCACGCCTAAGGAAGAGGTTGAAGAAACCCCAACCATCACAATAACAAAAGAACAAAATAATCAACAGAAGTCACAGGCAAGGATCTAAATAGGCTAACCGAGCATCCCAGGGAGCTTCTGCCTGAATTATGGCGGACGTCATGTGGAATTCATTCACCTTCCCCTCTTGATCCAGAATAATTTGGGCTATATTTTAGAGATATACCAGTAAGTGTCCTGGGTTTCTCGGATAAAAAGAAATTCAAACTGGATTTTCCTTTTAGAAAAATTCTTTCTTTCCTACTCTCTTTCTTTTTCTTTCTTTCCTTCCTCCCTCTCTCCCTCCCTCCTTCCCTCCCTCCTTCCCTCCCTTCTTTCCTTCCCTTCCTTCCTTCCTTCCTTCCTTCCTTTCTCCTTCCTTCCTTCCTTCCTCTCTCCTTCCTTCCTTCCTTCCTTTCTTTATTTCTTCCTTCCTTCCTTCCTTCCTTCCTCCCTCCCTCCCTCCCTCCCTCCCTCCCTCCCTTCCTTCCTTCCTTCCTTCCTTCTTTGAATGTTGATACACAAGGGTCTCTTGCCACCAGAAGCAAATGCCAGATGCTCGTGCCGCTTTATTTTGTGTCCAGCTTCACATGGGTCTCTGGGGAATTGAACCTTGGCTAACAGACTTTGAAAGCAAGTGCCTTTCATCGTCTTCCCGCCCTCAAACTGGGCTTTCCAAAATCATCTCTCACGTATCCAATTATGCATCCGTCCTTCTATTTGCTATATATTTATAGCCCTCAAAAGCAAGCAAGAGTCACTCCCAAGTAAAGCTTGGCAGGGACCGAGTATGGGAATGAAAGGCTTTCCCTCCAGGGACCGTCACCAAGAGAGTGCCGCCCCCGTCAGGGTTGGAAAAAACAGAAGCCATGCTCTTGCTCTCCTAAACTCTCCTCTTGTCTTCCTTGATTCTCAGCATCCTTTGCTCAGAGCCCCTCCTCCCAGACGTCTAGAACTCTCCGCTTCATGCCGAGCTCCACTGCTAGAGAAGTTATCAACCCTGAATTAACTTGCCCTGCTGTTCCAGGATGCTTACTTGTTAAATGACATGCTCTTTTCATAGAGTGACCTGGACAAATGCCTCTAAAGGACCTACTTCTCTGTATGGGAAACTCAACTTCACATATAATTGCTGAGGGGGCAACACAATTAATTGACAAAGGCGTCACGTCACCCGTTCATAAGTCTAATCTCCTTATTGGCTCATTCAGTGTGCGGATCATGGGTGACCTACAGACATATGGCCCCCTGGGAAGGTGCCCTCTTCCACTGAGACTGAGGGAGTCCACTCATCAAGCCCTCCCTTGAGACCCAGGGTCCCACTTTTATAAAGAACATCTTTAGGAGGACAAGCCTATCACTCTACTATTTTAGTGGTTAGACCAAAAACTTTTAGCTCAAATCCAAGTCCTGCCGCCCATTTCATAACTCTGTTTCCTCGATTCAAGGAAAGAACGCATGGAAGCCAATCAGGAACCTTGTCAGTGGGCATCTGGCTGTCAGCTCGGGTCTGAGAAGCGAACGTTAGCTGCCACACTCGTCTTTTCTACACGTAAAAAATAAAAGTTGTGATATAAGTTCTTTGGAAATATTAAATAAAAAACACAGATTTTTTATCTTTCTAACTGCCTAAGTCAAATTTCCTCTACGATTCCTGTCATCACTGGGCCCTACAACACTGCCAATGGAGACACCCCAATGCTTCGCGCTAGCATAATTACTCCTCACACTGAGAAGGCGAACACAGGCAGCCAGACAATTCTCGGCACAGCAAAAATAAAATAATAATAAAATGAGCCAGGCGTGGTGGCGCACACCTTTAATCCCAGCACCCGGGAGGCAGAGGTAGGAGGATCACCATGAGTTCAAGGCCACCCTGAGACTACAGAGTGAATTCCAGGTCAGCCTGGGCTAGAGTGAGACCCTACCTTGAAAAACCAAAAATAATAATAATAATAAAGTAAAAAATAAAAAAATAAATAAAATGAGATATTTGTTAGCCAATGGTATAGTGGACACTTTCAAAAAAAAGTAGAAAAAATAGTATGTACCACAATTCTTATCTCAGCTTCCCTTAAACAAAATGAAATTGAAGGTAAGTACAGTTTTTAAAAAATTGATATGATAGTTAATGTACAGATGAAAAATCTATTGGTGATTATTTCTAGGGAAAAATTTTTAAGGTAGTAGTCAAAATTAATTAATTAGCTCATCAATTTGATTTCATCTTTTTGACATATTATGTATTCTGTCTCTGTTTTCAAGTTTCTTTGCTGTAATATAAATACACATTACTAGCAGCAAAAATAAATAAATTTTCACTTAAAATTAAAACTATGTGTATTTTCTACCAGTGTGATTGATTCAGAATAATCATTGGTGATTGCTTAATTCTGTACCATGTTTCTTTTGATTTTTTTCAAATAAAAGTAGGTACCCATCAGTAACAACTCACTTGGGCCAGGAAGACCAGGATGAATACTAAGATATACAGGATCCCTTGCCACAAGGACTAACACAGACAGCCCACGAAGGAGGATATACAACTGATCAGGGATGGGGAGGGGAGGAATTGGGGAAGTCGGGATAACAACGCATGGTTTGCCCACTAAATAATGTAACTCATTATGGACAATAAATATTAAATTAAAAAAAACATTTAGAATTTTACAAGACTTATTGAGTAAATTTCTATAACAATGATATTTTTGACTAGTGTGATAAATAATCATCTCATCAATTTGACACACTATCAAATCTAATAAAAATTTTTGCTATTTAATTTTATTTTTAAAACTAAATGAACAATGGCATATATATTTCTTTGGTGAATAGCTGGTAGAAAAATGAAAATGACCACTGAAAATAAAGCTTACGCTCACTTATGTCATTCTTCTTCTCTTCTCTGTATAGTGTCACCTCTCATTATTCCGTTTTTCTAAATGTGAAATAGAGGACTCTGAAAAATGCCATTAGAACGTTCAGGTCAACTATATCACTATATTTAGTTATTATAATATTTGGTCATGGTCTTGTTTTTCTATGAACATAATCAAGTAATTAAAAATACAAAAATAACCCAAAATAAAAATCGCCAGGTCTTTTATAGGACTACTGCTTCCTCCCCAATTAATCTTGCCTTTTCACCAGAGAAGTCTTAAAATCAACAACCAACAAAATTGTGATTTCTCTTCATCAGCTAATATTTTGATAAGCTGATAGCTATAGATATACACACTCATAGCTCATATATGTATATAGATTATACACAGTTTCCATTTCATTTTCATATTTTAGTTTCCTAAAAGAGATCTGGGTAGCATTCCTTCTGCCATTTTCAAAAGCAGTTGGCTTTACTTGACGATCTCCTCCTCCTTTCCCCAACACCTTGGCCCCACCTATTATTCTACTTTCCAACAAATATCCGAAATGCACTTTGAGAAACTAGATCTTTTGAGAGGATGTTGCACCTGAATACCATGAGCTCACTCAAATCCCAGATTCCCTAAAACAAGATAAAGGCTGGAAGACAGAGTATTGTTTAAGCTTTTACTGAGCAATGGAGAGAACGTAAGGATAAAGGTTACAGAACACAGAGCAGAGGGCCTTCAGGGCTGGAACTGTGTCCTTCACTTTTGTCTGAGAGCCGGTCTCTACTTGCAGGACTGGACAGACAAGCAGACAGCACAGCTGCTTTGTTAGCTTCGAGTCTTCCCACTGGCAGTGGAGATTCAGGGACGCACGTGTGCCACTCCAATGATGAGAGGCTCCCATGGCTCCACATGTCTTCCCCATCTTCCCGTCCCTGGAGATCTCTGTGCATGAGGTCACATGCTCCCTCCATTTCAGATTTCCCATAATGATCATTTGTCTGAAGATTGCCTACAAGCACGAATGACATGCGATTCCTGATGGGCAGTAATGTATCAGATCTACCAATGTTAAGTGAAGAGATATAGTGCTATCATGACTATAAAGTTGGCTATTAATTTAGCAAAAATAACGTGATCCTTGTTGTATATAAACAGCACAATTCATGCAAAGCACAACACTCGATATACACATACGTGGGCCCAGAGTGCTCAGGCGCTACTTCTGAATCAGCTGCTCGGAGTAAATTTCTGGCCTTCCTTGTGCTGATCTGTGAGCAAGAATCCAGGTCTGCTGGTCTCAAGGACCCTTCCAGCTCAAAAATACCATAAAATAATAATTAAACTAACCTTTGAAACTAATGAACAACCAATCATAATTCAGATGATTTCCAATGAGAATACTGACGCCAGTGTTTATATGTCTAAAGAAGCCCCTTGCTATCTAGTAACCTCTCTGTTCCCAACATTTATTCTTCTCCACATCCTCTAAGATTCCTTAATGGCCCAGGAATATCCATTATGTGACTTGAGTGCAGTCAGTCCAGATGACGAGGCATCATTCAATGCATCCCTGACACGTAGTGTGGAAGGCCTCCAAGGAGAAGCGCTGCTTTGAGGCCAGCACAGAAGTATGGGGTCTCAAAGACATGTTGTCATGGTTTGACCCAGGTGTCCCCCCAAAACAATTGAATGTGTTCTGCTAGATCGATCCCCAGCTGATGGCAGTTTGGGTTTTACAACCTCGATGGAGCTGTGTTGTCAGGGGTGGGCTTTTGGGGTTCTAAGCCAGCCCCCCCTTGCCAGAGTTTGGCACACCTTCCTGCCGCTGTCTGCAGTGCTGTGGCGGAGGTGATGTCCACCCTCTGCTCATGCCATCGTTTTCCCTGCCAGGATGGAGTCTCCCCTCGAGTCCATAAGCCAAATAAACCCATTCCTCCACCAGCCGCCTTTGCTTGGGTTCTTTCTGCGCAGCAACTAGAAAGCTGACCGCAACACATGTGCTCCACGTCTGCTCACTAATTCGTTCTGAACGCTCTTCCAACGTACCTTCAAATCTGATTTGGATTCTGTAATAATTAAATCATTCTATTCTGAAAGCTAGCTCAAACATTTACAAATCAATCAAGGGCAAACGAATCGGAGTCTAACAAAGATGAATAGACAGGAGCACTGCCTCCTTTAAGACATAGCCGGCTCTCATGCTGAATGTAAAATTCCTTCCAAATAAACACTTTACAGAAGTATGCTTGATTATAAATTCCACGTGAGAACAGTTCTTTTCCTGAGTGACATAAATTAAACTTTCTGTGGAATATCTCCTTGTCAAAATTTACTCTAATGGAAATGTCTTCAAAATATCAAAAGGACTTAAAGAGTGAAAGTCATTTCCCCAATAATTTTAAAGATGTAACCTAAACAGTGAGAAGTTCTTAAATCTCCATGAAATTCTTCTTAGACTTTCTCTTTCCCTGTTCTCATTATCATCTGTCAGTGACCTTATTCTGTACTTCAAAACGATGAAGATGCCCGCAGACTTCCTCTGATAATATTCTATGGCTTTCAGCAAAAATTAGGAGCACCAGAAGACAATATATTCTTAAATGCCAAATGTTTTCTACGAGTATAACTGAGTGGACTATTATTCTTCATGTCCTTTTGAAGTTGCTGTGTGAGTGTGTGTGTGTGTGTGCTGTACAGATGTCTATGTGCTGTGGGAAGTTGGACAGAGGCCAGAGGAAAACAACAGTTGGCATCTATTGCTTTTCTGCTTTTTTTTTCCTTTTTTTTTTTTTGAGATGGAGTCTCCCACTGAACCTGGAGCTCCCAGGTTTTTCTCAGACCGACTCACCAGAGAGCTGCAGCTATGCTCAGCCTCTACCCTCCTTGGCATTGGGGTTTCAGGCATGTGTGGTTTGTCTTCCTTTTTACAAGGGTCCTAGGGAATCTGGATCTTCATAGCCCCTGCTTCTGTCCCCAAGCATCACAGATGACCCTCCTACTTGGGAAGGCTGAGATGGTAACTTAGATCACAGCATCAATGCAAAAAGTGCCCTCAGATCCACATGCTGCATGAATAGAATTGTAAGATTCAGAGTAAAAGCAAAAACAACCAAACAATGAAAAACTTTGCCTGTTTACACAGGCACCATGGCAAAGGTTCTAATTGACGGCCTTCTAAGTACGAAGTATGCATTCAATCTTTTCAACTTATACCTCGCGATAGAGGTTTGTATATAAAAGACAGTCTCTAAACAGGAGAATACATGCACGTTGCTTATTCAAGAGCGCAGACTCATTCACTTATTGACTTAGAAGCAAAATTTTCTAAGCTGAAATTCCATGCTAAAATGATAGCTGTGCATTCTTAACTTTCTTCCACCAAATGTACCAATTTTAGTCCATCTTTTTGTGGTATTATTTTTTCTCTGATGAAGTGTTATCCAGATGTGGTGGTTCCTGCCAGTAAACCCAGTACTTGGGAGACTGAAGCGGGAGGATTGTGAATTTGAGGCCAGATGGGACAACTTGGCAAGAGCGTTTCTCTTAAAAAGAAAACACTAGCATCAAATCGCTTTAAGTTGTCACAAAATATTTATCCTAGACACTATGTAATCCATGGAAATGAAAGGGAGTGCTATGCAGAAGAATATGCTTATGATAAAGAATATTATTTAAAGCACAAAATGAATAAAACCTCACCAACCTACGTATAGAAAAGAGACCCTCTTTGATCCATTATGGATATAAGTGGCTTTTATACTATGATCATACTACCACAATGTTGAAAATATTTTTCAAAGGACAGAGAAGTTTTGTAGTGTAATGGTCTCGTTCTCTCTCTCTCTCTCTCTCTCTCTCTCTCTCTCTCTCTCTCTCTCTCTCTCTCTTGTGTTTAAATAAAGCCATGGTTTAGAGGCGATCTCAACCATCTTGGTCAATAACAACAGATCACTTGAAAGTTTCTCTGGAGTAAAACAGCCAAAGACCCATTCCAGCGATCACTGGAACTCACGAAAGAAAGACAGCAGCAAACACACACCCACCCATGTGTGGAGACAGAGCAGGACCTGTGTTTCGTGGACCGAAGGGATCAGCAACAAGCTCAGCATCGGTAGGACACCAAGTAGGAGTACAACGCTCTGTAAGATGTCAGACTCTCCTTCGTGGTGTTCCAACTGGATTCCCTTTGAACTGATGCCCTTGCAAGTGACATTCATCAATCTCTTTATCACCCTCACTGCATCTGGAGCCATGATCATTCCCCAACTGCTGAGAGAGAAATGAAACCACTAATCGCCCCGGGAGAAGAGCTGAGGGTTCAAAGCGTGGAAGGTTTTATTAAGTTCTAATGTGAAAAGTGATTTTTCATGGCTGGCCATTGAAGACCTGCTTTGAGCAGAAGACTGTCCTAGCTGAGTGTTGCTTGGGACATCATCAACACGTGAGCAATTATAGGACTTATATTGGACAGTGATTGGATTTCAAGATGTGCTGACAATATTCAACACGCCAGAATCCAGACACCCACACAATTCTCTGAATTCAACAGAAATAACAGCAAGTATCAAACACATAAGTATCTCATAATTTATAACTCTCAGAATCTGTTGCAGTCAGCTTTCTAGTTGCTGTGCAGAAAGAACCCAAACAAAAGCTGCTTGTGGAAGAATGGGTTAATTAGGCTTAAGGACGCGAGGGGAGACTCCATCCTGGCAGGGAAAATGATGGCATGAGCAGAGGGCTGGACATCACCTCCACCACAGCACTGCAAACAGCGGCAGGAAGGTGTGCCAAACACTGGCAAGGGGGAGCTGGCTTAGAACCCCATAAGCCCGCCCCTGACAACACAGCTTCATCGAGTTTGTAAAACCCAAACTGCCATCAGCTGAGGATGAATCTATCAGAACACATTCATTTGTTTGTGGGCAACACCTGGATCAAACCATGACAGAATCCATCACCAGCGATCTTAGAAGCTCTACTTTAACCCAGGCAAATAACTTACTGGAATGTGTATACCTGTAACTTTTAAACTTCATGAAACCTCAAACTGCTTGGGGAATTAAATATAGCTAGGCTTCACTCTATTGTCCAAAATCCATTTGCTTTAAGTGAAATACATTGTCCAATCGGCTTACCTTATAAAATTGGACATGTTCTCCCAGAAGAAAAGTTGCAGGGAGAAAATGCAGTTTTAAAACCACACTTAGGAAAGCAATAAACATTTATTGTACAATATATATTTGAAATATAAGTAGGATTTACTTATATAATAACACACAATACAAATATATATATATATATATATATATATATATATTAGAAAAAAACAAGACATTTAACAACTAAGAAGATAAATTTTAGACTACTAAAAATAAATTCCAGGGTTGGTTTTTAATAGTGTTTACCATTATTCTTATTACCTGTGTTTAACTGAGGCAGGGACTCTCTTTACCCAGACTTGATCTGGAGCACACTCTGTAGCCTCGGCTGCCCTTGAACTCAAATTCCCTCTTACTTCAGCTTCCTGCCTGCTAGGAGTAAAGGCATGAGTTGCCATGCCTAGATTAAGACTATTCTCTAAATAATGATTTTAAGAAATGAAAATAAGGGCTGGAGAGATGGCTCAGTGGTTAAGGCACTTGCCTGCAAAGCCCAATGACCCAGGTTTGATTCCCTAACATCTGGAGTTCATTTGCAGTGCCAGAGGCCCTGCTGTGCCCATTCTCTCTCTACGTCTTTGTCTCTCTCTTGCTAGTTCTCTCTGCTTCATCATAAATGAATACACATATTTTAAAAAAGAAATAAAATAATACAGTTCTTCCTTGTTTGAACTAGTCAATCTGCTAAGCAAAAGGACACCAGGCAGGTTCTGTACTTTAAAAACAAAACATTGGGGGAAGGGTTGCTGAGAGAGAGCTCAGAGGTTAAGGGGTGGCTGTACTTCTTGGACAAGCATGAGGCCTTGAGTGGGCTTGAGGCAACAAAGTTCAAATTTCCAGACTCCATGTAAAACAGCTCCTAGAATCATTCTTCTAATTGCAGATGTCCGGTTTTCCTAGCACCGCTTGTAGAAAATGCTATCTTTTCACCAATGGGTGTTATTTTGGCCTCTTTCTTCAAAAATCAGGTGGTTGTAATTACATGAATTTGGATGTGGAACTTCTATTTTATTCCATCCCTGTGTCTGCTTTTGTGTGAATCCTGTGCTACTTTTATAACTTGTAATGAGGCATGTTAATACCCCCAGCGGGACTCTGATTATACTAGGTATTCTTACTATGTTAAGGGTAGTTTGTGTTATCCAGGGTGTTTGGGGCTTCCATATAAATTTTGAGATTGTTTTTCTATTCATGCAATTTTAATTGAGATTTAATTGCATTAAATCTGCATGTTGCTTTGTAATATGATCATTTTTATAATATCAATTCTTCCAGTTCATGAATATAGGAGATCGTTCCATCTTCTGGTAACTTTCTCCACTTCGTTCTTCAGGGTTTTAAAGTTTTCCTTGTAAAAGTATTTCACTTCCTTAGTTGGGGACATTCTGAGATATTTAAATTTTTGTGGCTATTGTGATAGGACAGTCGACAAGATTTCTTTTTCAGTATGTTTGTCATTGCATACAAGAAAGCTATTCATTTTTATGTGTTACCTGTGTATTCTGGCACTTTGAAAGGATTTATCGCACGGAGGTTTTTGGTGGTCTTTGGACTCACTTATATAAAGAACCATATCATCTGCAATTAAAGATATTTTGACTGCTTCCTTTACTATTTTTATTGCTTTTATTTCTTTCTCTTGTTTTATCACTCTACCCAAGATCTCGAGTACTATATTTAATAGCAGTTGGCTTGTTCCAGGCATACATTTAATATGATGCTGCTATGTGTTTGTAATATATGACCATTATTATGTTGAGATTTGTTCCTTTATTCCTAGTCTTACCAATGCTTCTATTATGAAGAGTTGTAGATTGTATCAAAGGCCATTTCTCTATCTCTGGCCATGATTATGTGATTTCTCTTCTTGGATCTACTGATGTGATGTATTACATTTGTTTGTTTATGCATATTGAACCATCCCTACATCTCTGACATAAAGACTGGGAATGAGGCAAATGATCTTTTTGATATGTACTTGAATTTGTAAGTATTTATTGAGAACTTTTGAGTCCACATTCATCAGGGATATTGGCTGATGGTGTTCTTTTTTACTGCTGTGTTTACACAGTAGTAAAATATACAATTAATTGTATTAATGCAATCTGGCTTCATAGAAAGAGGGAGCATTTCCATCTTTTTCTATTGTATGGAATATTTTGAGAATAAATAAAAAATAAATATCTTTTAAAAATTCTTTAGTGAATTTATCTTGTCCTGGATTATTTTTGTTTGAGAGATTTTTATTACTGAGCCAATTTCATTGCTTGCTTTAGATCTGCTTAAATTATTTATCTCATCTCAGTTTAACTTTTGTCTGTTGCATGGCTTGAGAAATATATCTATGTATTTAATTTTTCCAATTTAGTAGGCTGTAAATTGTTAAAGTCATTATGATTCTGTTAGTTTCATTTGTATCTTTTACAGTCTCTTTTTATCTCTAATATTATTGATTAGTGATTTCTCTGTTTCTTTTGTTAATTTGGCTAAGAGTTTGTCAATCTTGTTTATCTTTTCAAAGAACTCTTTGTTTCAATGACTCAGTTGTATTTTTATATTTCCTTGGTTTCTGCCCTGAATTTGTTTATTTCTTTTCCATCTGTTACTTTTGGAATTTGTTTGTTCTTGCTTTTTCCAAGGCCTTCAAGTACATCATTAAGTTGTTTATTTGAGATTTCTTTGTCTTTGTCTTTAGGCATCTAATGCTATAATTTCCCTAAGAGGGAAATTATAGCATTAGATGCACTTAGCACTACCTTTATTGTGCCTTATATGTTGTATTGTATTTTGTTTATTTTCTTCATTTCCAGGAATTGTTTTGCTTCCTTCTTGATTTCTTTGATCCCATTCATTGTTCAGTGACGCACTGTTCATTCTTAGGAGTTTGTGTATTTTTGGTAGTTTCTCTTGTTAAGTTCTAGCTTTCCTGAATTGTGGTATGATAAAATAGAAGAAGTTATTTCAATTTTCCTGGATTTTTGGAGGCTTGCTTTGTGTCCTAATATGTGATTAAGAGAAAGTGCATGGGCTGCTGCTGACAGATACTAACCAAGTTTTCAGTGAAAACTCAGCCAGATGGACTTGCAGTGATGCAGAATAGTGTCTCTAGCAAAATGACCTGCTGTAATTGAAAGAGAAAGACAAACTTTCCATGATAAAAATGGGCCAGAGGATTGCAAAAACACTAAGCTAGCCCTTCAGAGGAAATAGAATGGAATATTTCAAATCAAAGAGAAGAATAAACATATTAAAGAGGCTGCAGGAGGAAAAAAATCCATGACAAGTGCTAGAAAGGCTAAGCAATAAAAGGCCAAGAAAACAACAAACTAAAATCATCAGCATGAGAAAGAGTAGCTCAAATTTTCAATAAAAACTCAGAATGTTAATGGCCTCCAATTTCCAATCAAAAGGCACAGACTATCAGGACAGGATGGATCAGACAAGAGGATCAATCTCCACTGTGTTCAAGAAACTCACTTCACTGTCAAAAACAGACACTGGTGATTCATGTCATCCCATTGGGGTGGAGAAGAGAGGATTCCTAAAGGGGTTGGTCCCAATAGGTCTGGATCAGAATGGTCTCTGGTAGGTCTTAATAGTTTAGTCATTTAACCGAGAGTGTTTTCCTTAATATGTAAATATATGAATGTACGGTGCTGTAATGGACATTTGCTACACCCATTCGTTTGCTAGAATAATGACTTCCTCTGATTAGGATGAAGAGGCAACATTCAGGATCTGAAACATTGCAATGACCCTTAAATCAGTCCCTCACTATTACTCAAGAGGCTTTGGACACGTTGTGAACTTCTCCTAGCAAAGTATAGCAAGGAAGCTGAATACTGTCCGATATCCTGAAAGTTTAGGAAATTTATGCTAATACTAAAATTATCAATTCTGGGCTGGAGAGATGGCTCAGCGGTTAAGGCACTTGCCTCCAGTGCCTAAGGCCCCGGGTTCAATTCCCCAGGACTCACATAAGCCAGACCCACAAGGTGGTGGCCCTGGTTCTCTTTCTCTCTCTCTCTCTCTCTCTCTCTCTCTCTCTCTCTCTCTCTCTCTCTCTCTCTCTCTTTCTCTCTCTCTCTGTATCTGTCTGCTTGAAAATGAATAAATAAAATATTTTAAAATTATCAATTCTGATGTTATTTAATAAATTTTGTTTCAGAGTCTCCCTAAATTAGCTGGGAAGAACCCCAAACACTTAAGTTTCCGTTATCTTCCTCTCACAGTTGTCTTCCTCCAGGTTCCTCCAGGTACATGCATAACATCTCTCCAAATTTAAATCGGGGAATCTCCTAATCCCTGAGAAATGAATTTAATGACAGCTCATGGAAAAATACAGGGTCTCGATACATTTGTCCATTGGATTTATTTGTACTAACTGAATATATTCTGAAAACAAAGTAATGTAAAGTAATGTTATTCAGAATGAATAAAGTATTTATGAATACAATTAATTAGTATAATACAACTTTATACTTGAAAGTTATCAAACATTGATGGCAGAAAATAAAGACATAGAAAGATATTCCATATTCATACATTAGGAAACAAATATTAAGATATCAATTCTTTAAAATTTTATCTATATTTCCAATACAATCTATCAAAAGTTTTTGTCTACTAAAATTTTAACAGACTTTTATATTGAAATTGTCAAATCTTAAAATTAATGGAAATGAAAATAATAAGAGCAGCAAAAATAAGTTTATAGGGGAAAAAGACAAAATTGGAAAAGTCGATTTCACATTTTAAACATGGATTATAAAACTGTATCTTTGACTATAATAAAATACTGACTGAAGATAGATATATGTCCATGGAATAAAATTTGACATTCTCGAACCAAACTCATATTTATGGGCAACTGATACTTGGCAGTTTTCTTTGAATTACTACTTTAAACAAGCACACAAAGCAATATTTCATCATGGATTTTCATTCCTTTATGTCATCCTCC
>PVHP010020024.1:0-31177 GCA_004024765.1 Zapus hudsonius
TCGCCGCCGATCCCTGCCCAGTTCCAAGAAGAGGAGCTCTTTGCTATGAAAGAGTGGCTGAAAGGTGAACCTGGGTCCCTCGTCCCAGCAGAGCCCGAGCTCGGCCACCCCCGCGCTCAGCCCGGCCTGCATCCCGAGTCCACCTCCCCGGTGCCCCTCCACCCTGCCCCTGCTTAAACCTCTAGGATATCTTATTTAAAATAAGACTTACCAGCCTGAGACTACAGAGTGAATTCCAGGTCAGCCTGGACTAGAACAAGACCCTACCTCGAAAAACATATATATATGTTTTACTGCTTGTGACAGTTTTGCTATGTAATGCAGACTGGCTTAGAACTTGCTGTGTAGCCCTCAAATTCATCCTCCCCAGCCTCTCCTGAGTGCTAAAGTGCAGATTTTTACTTTTAAAAAGCTTAAATAGCTCTTACTTTATGTGCTAATATGTTCACTAAAATAAGACTTAATGATCTTAGGGTTATCTCCAGAAGAGGTAAACTGAGGCTTAGCATAGTTCAATTATCTTCCACAGGGCCCCACGACAAGGAGTGGGCACTGGGTGACAACATTTGAGTCAGCAGAAATCTCTGGGTTCCAGAAGGTTCTGAGGAGGGGTGAGGAGTGTTTCTAGTTCCCTCCTAATGGGAGGACCTAACAAGGATACCGACTCATTCACCTTGCTAACCCATGCCACCCAGGAGGAAAGAGGAACATTTGTGGTTAGTGCTAGATCCTGTGGAGTCATGAGATTCTGCCATTGGGTTCAGCACCAGTCTTTTCTCTTTCATTAAGTGGTGGATTAAGAGAAACTGCCTGCGTAAACATGCACAGGCAGATGCAGGGACCAAATGCTCACCCCTGGAGTGAGGTCTGGGAAGAGCTTTCCCAAACTGCAGCGTAAACCCTTCTTGGAAAGTTGATGGGCAGCTGCTCAGAGTCCCTTTGCAAAGAAGAAAAAGCAAAAGTTTAGGAAGACCTCATAGCAACATGGCTTAGAACTCTTATCAAAGTACAAAAATCAAAGTTCAGATCTTGGGTCTGTTCTCTGGCAGGCAGTTTAATCTTTATGGACCTCGGCTCCTGGTCTGTGTGGTGGACTGTGATGTTATTGGGTTAATCCTTAGCAAACACACACACACACACACACACACACACACACAAGTTATTTAGTCTTTGAGGCCCTCTCTGGACATCAAGCGGCTCCAGGTGAACTTGTTTCTTCTGCATTCTTAGATCATGGTGTATTCCCTTCCAGTGATGTTTACATGTGATGATGAAACCTTATCAGTCTGTTAAGCCATCAGGATGTGAAGAAGGGGTGAACCTAGTGATGTGTCAGCTGGGATATGGGGATAGGGAGGTTGAGATGATTGAAGGACTGAAGAATATGTTTGCCAGCATCTTCATCAACTCTTTCCTAGGCATCATTTGCCCAAAAGCTGGCAAATACTCAACCAGGAGAATCAGAGAGACTGGATGAGGCAGTTCATGAGATAGGCCTACCCTACACAAACACACACACACACACACACACACACACACACACACACACACACACGAGCCTCGCTGATGCTTTGAGACTCCAAGACAATGGGCGCCTCAAGACTGATGAAGCTTTAGTAACATCACTCAGAGCCAGGATCCAAATTCTGCTTTTCCCCCATCTGAGACTTTATTGCCTTGCATATCTCACCCAGAACTGGGCTTCCATCCCAGCTCTGCTGCCTGGTGCTGGATAGGCTTGGGCAACTCAGCTAACCTCACTAAGCTGATTTCCTCATCTTCAAATTAGGGGAAACAATAATGACCTCACAAAATGGTTTTTCTCTGGTAATCAGAGAATGAAGTTGGTTGTTCACAAGACGAGGTGTGGGGGGACAATGGCATGCCTATATTGAGTATTTATCCAAAAGGGACCAAAAAATTGTTCAGATTTTGGACTTTTTCAGATTTCAGAATATCTGCATCCATACCAGTTTGTGTTGTATCCCATTAGGTGAGCATCCTTAAATCTGAAAATCCCAAATCCTAAATCCTCACAAATCAAAAAGTTTGAGATTTCAGTATACTTTAGATTTCAAGGTTTTTGTTTCTTTGCTTGTTTTTCAGTTTCTCCCACTATGGGACCCAAGATGGACTTAAACCTGTGATCTTCCTGCCTCTCAAGTGTGCTGCACCCCCCACACACACACACACACCTGTAGCTAGGACTTTAGAATTTTTTAATTAGTAATGTCCAACCTGTATGGTCTTTAACCTTCCATCTCTGACTGTTAAATTTTTACAGGTGCCATCCAGATCCCAACAGTGTCCTTTAGCCATGAGGAGTCCAACACCACAGCCCTGGCTGAGTTTGGAAAATACATTCGTAAAGGTCAGCTACAAACTGAGGGCAGTGGGTGGCAAAGATACACTGAGACATAGCCCATAGACAAGGTGATTTTAAAAAGTGTGCTTTGTCATTGATCACAAGATAATCTAATTCTTAAAAGACTCTTTTGAGTTTGTACATAGTAGGTAGGTAGAAAAGGAAGAATCCAGTTGCTACACACTGGAGGCAGAGTAAGGACTATAGATTTTCCCCTTAAAGAACAGCTGTGGGCTAGAGAGATGACTCAGTAATTAAAGGCGCTTGCTTGCAAAACCTGTGGGTCCAGTTTTGATTCTCTAGTACCCTCATAAAGCCAGACGCACAAAGTGCATGGGTCTGAAGTTAGTTTGCAGTGACAGAAGGCCCTGGTACTCCCATACTCACTTTGTCACTCTCTCTCTCAAATAAATGTTTTTTTTTTTTTAAAGGAACTAAGCAGCATAGCTGCTAAGGTTGAGATTTGATTCTCTCGATCTTGTCCCAAGTTACTTCATCCATGCTGGAATAGGGATTCCTTCTCTTGTGCACACGCCAAGGGCTATGCCTCTCCTCATGCACCTCCTAACCCCCCCTGTCCTACACATACCCACACAGCATCCTCGCTCTCCACCTGCTGGGTCCCCTCACAGTCAATGCTAGCACATTCCCACAAGCAGCCGACAAACTTGAGCTGTCCTCTCAGTCCTCTCCCTTCATCCCCATCACCATGGAGAGGTCAGAGGAGGAAAGGAGTGTTGGAATTCCTTTCCCCTTGTGAAAATCTCATGGAAAGTAAGGAAGCACCCCTCCTAATCACATATAAAACAGCTTGTTGTAGTCAGCTTTCTAGTTGCTGTGCAGAAAGAACCCAAGCAAAAGTGGCTTGTGGAGGAATGGGTTTATTTGGCTTACGGACTCGAGGGGAGACTCCATGATGGCAGGGGAAATGATGGCATGAGCATAGGGGTGGACATCACCTCTGCCACAGCACTGCAAACAATGGCAGGAAGGTGTACCAAACACTGGCAAGGGGAAGCTGGCTTATAACCCCATAAGCTCACCCCCAACAGCACAGCTCCATCGAGGTTCTAATTCCCAAACTGCCATCACCTGGGGATCAATCATTCAGAACACGTTCATTTGTTTTTGGGGGACACCTGGATCAAACCATGACACAGCTCTTCCAGGATTTTAAAGGTGGAGAAATCTGGCCTAGTAGTAGAAAGTAGCCCCCTCTCTAGTGCTCTGGGACAAATGGACCCAGGACTAATGTCTCATCACTGAACTGGAAGGCCAGGCTGAAAGTCTGCCAAAGTAATTGATGAAAAATAGAGAACTAAAGCCAGGCTTGGTGGCTTATGCCTATAATCCCAGCACTAGGGAAGCTGAGGTAGGAGGATGGCCATGAGTATGAGGGTCAGCCTGGGCTACAGAGTGAGTTCTAGGTCAGCCTGTGCTGAGATCCTACATTTAAAAAAAAAAACAGGTGAGGCTGGAGAGCTGGCTCATCGGTTAAGGCACTTGTCTCCAGTGCCTAAGGCCCTGGGTTCAATTCCCCAGGACCCACAAGGTGGTGGCCCTGGTTCTCTCTTCTCTCTCTCTCTCTCTCTCTCTCTCTCTCTCTCTCTCTCTCTCTCTCTCTCTCTCTCTGTATCTCTCTGCTTGAAAATGAATAAATAAAATATTTTAAAAAATAGGTGGAGAACAATTGAGGAAAACACCTGACATCAACCTCTAGCCTCCACACACACGTGTATACACATGCACATGAACCCACCACACATGTGTGCCCACATACATACAAACACACCCTCCTGCCCCAGCCTCCTGAGTGCTGGGATTACAGGTATGTGCCACCATTCCCACTCAGGTTTGCTCTGAAGAGTTTAGATATTGGGAGGTACTATATTAACACACCCCACATTTGCAAAGATGTGTTCATGTGATAGCATGTTAGGTCAAAATGAGTCATCTTCGTGGTAGAGTCTTTGTATGTTATATAAATAGCTCATTAAAATGTGAGACATTTAATCCTGGTTTTTGGTATACACACACATGCACATATATACATACATATATGTATATCATATGTATATGTACATATGTGTGCATATATGAGGAATTTGAGAGATTGAATAGGTAGGTCAGAATTTAGACCATCTTTGTCCCATGTGCATACATGGTTTTTGTTGTTGCTGTTAGGAAACAGGAAGGAATAGTAGGAAGGCAGAAGGCACTGGTAACTTGGCTTTCTCTCTTGCCTCTTGTCCCTTTGCCTCTAGTCTTTCCTACAGTGTTCAACACCAGCTTCATCCAGCATGAAGTCGTGGGAAAGTATAGCCACCTGTTCACTGTCCAAGGCTCAGACCACAGCTTGCAGCCCTATATGCTGATGGCTCACTTGGACGTGGTGCCTGCCCCTGAAGAAGGCTGGGAAGTGCCCCCATTCTCAGGGCTAGAGAAGGATGGCTTCATCCATGGCCGTGGCACACTGGACAACAAGAACTCTGTGATGGTCTGTAATGTTGGAGTCAATATCTCAGTTTAATGCCCAAAGCCTAGTGGGGCTATTGAACTGCCTCCTGAGAAGGAAGAGCATTCTGGTTGAGAGAATCTTGACTCCAGGAGACCTGGGTTTCAGGCATCAATTTGTCACTTTTTTAAATGAATCTTGATTTCTCATGCATGTAGGAGTCAGAGTAGATAATCTCCTGAATAGGAACCCATTCAGCTGATTTTGATAAATGTATGCTTTTCTCTGGCAAAGATTTTATGCAGAGCTCTGGTCCCTGGACCACTTGAATTTTTATACTTAAAACCCATCTGTCGGATCTTAGTTCCATAAACCAGGTGAATGTCTCTGACACTCCTCGTAGGTGACGAGTCTTTCTTTTCTCCTGAATCCTAGGCAATTCTGCAGGCCTTGGAACTCCTTCTGGTCAGGAAATACCAACCCCGAAGATCTTTCTTCATTGCCCTGGGCCACGATGAGGAGGTAGTACTGCCTCAGCCAATACCTATCTCTGGGGCCCCTTTGGGGTGCTCCAGTCTAACTCAGTGTGTTCCCCAGACAAAAGGTCTCCTTGATATTATATAGCTGTTTTTTCGGCTTCTCTGTGTGTCAGAATGCCAGAATTATCTAAAGATTGTGACCAAAATTCCATGTGCCATCAAATTAAATATTTAGCAAACTCCCTGGTCATGTCTGGCTTTACTCCCTGGTAAAGCCAGATAAGTATTCTGTCAACCATACCCCCAAGAAATCTTGGTGTAATGGAAACAGAATGGAACAGGGAGATCAGTGGGTATGTTTTATTTCCAGTAATTTACTCTGCATGTTATCATATAAGAATAGCACATTAAAATACAATTTGATCCGGGGTTTTGGCATGTACACACAAATACATATGCACATCCAGATTTAGACTGTCTTTGTCCCATAATGAGCATACTTTTTTGTTAAGGTTAGGTAGGAAGGTTAGGCAGGAGATGGTAGGAAGATGGAGAGAGGCCCTTCTAGCTCTGACATAGGAATATTCTGTGAGGCAGAGTTATCTCAGGCCCTGCCCCACTGAAAGAAGACTAGAAAGGAAGGTTCTGGAACCTCTAGACAGGTTGAGTGAGTCTCCATTAGCTATCTCTGGGTCTCTTTAACTGAGAAGGGCTGTGGCTCTGGGTTCAAAATCTTCAGGTATCTGGGACAAAGGGGGCTCAGAAGATCTCAGCACTGCTACAGTCAAGGGGCATCCAGTTGGCTTTCCTTGTGGATGAAGGGAGCTTTATCTTGGATGGTTTCATTCCGAGCCTCAGCAAGCCATTTGCCATGTGAGTGAATATCCACCCCCATCCTCTACCTGGGAACAGAGAAGGGTTCTCCCTCCATTTGAGATGACTCCAGCCTGTAAGCTATACTCAGGTACTCTGTTGCCTTACTCACCCTTATCTTCAGCATGTCCTGGGCTTCCCCTTACCTCCCTCCTCTAATGTAGATTTTTCAAAGCAGCATAAAGCTGACTTCCAAGGTCACTAGACCTCCATGTAAATGGGCCTATGGGATAACTTAAGGGCAGAAGTTAGGAGGGCCATCTCTAATCCTCTCCTATAGGATTTCAGTCTCAGAGAAGGGTGCACTTGACCTCATGCTGCAAGTAAACATGACTCCAGGCCACTCTTCAGCTCCCCCCAAAGAGACAAGCATTGGCATCCTCTCAGCTGCTATCAGCCGGTAAGCAAGCAAGCGGCTCCTGACCCTGCTGCTGTGCCTACCTTGCTTGGACATTGCACCTTCCTACTGTGATGGGGAGGATCCATAGGAGAGATAAACCTACCAGACCAGGGGTGGGTAGGGTCAAGACCTACCAGGGAATATAGGAGCCTACAGACAAAAACCAGTTCACAGAGCTGTGTGGACCAGCATCTAGTTAAGCAATGAGAAACTGTAAGTCTTCATGGACTAAATTCTTCTGGTGCCCTGGCAGGAGGACAAAGATGAATCAAGGGCCACTGGCTTTGGGGGAGAGGAACAGGATCTGCAGAAGCAGAACCCACCTGTGGCTGGGTTTTCGTAGTGAAATGAGGGAACGACACTCATCGCATATTGAATGACAAGCCACCATGGTCAAAGCTTTGTGACAGGGAATGTGCATACAGTAAGGAATGAAATTGCCCCTGCCCTAAGGAAATACCAACTGGTTCAGGAGACTGGCAATCCTGCCACAGTGTAGCAGGCACTATGAGAGTGGACACAGGGTAGCAATAGGACAGGAGCCTGACCTGCACTTTGGGCCAGGGAAGGCTCCTCTGGTACTGTGAATGCTCAGCACAGTCAGATCGGTGGAGAGCAGACCTCCTGACCAGGCCTGGTGAAACCCATCTTCCTTCTCTTTGGGCCTGGGTTTAACTATGTCTTGAAAACTTCCATTTCTCTTCCAGACTGGAGCAGACACCAATGCCGAATATGTTTGGAAATGGGCCATTAAAGAAGACATTAGAGCAACTGGCAAATGAGGTGTGGAAGAAGGATCACGTGTTCTTAGCCATCTGTGGAAGAGGCACTGGAAGGGGCCAGAGAAGGACCTGGAATAATGAACCAACCACCATGCTGGCCAGGGCACTTCCCATTCTTATTGATTGCTAGCCATTTGAGCCAAAATGAGACTTGCTAACTGGGGCTCATGGAGCCCTAAGACCTCACACACTGAGGTACCCTTGTAAGCTGGTTCCCACTCATCCTTGAGGTGGCTAAGCAATTGTTGAAATGATTCAGATATGTCTGGTCAGGTAGAAACTGCTTCACTCCAGCAAAGACTGAGCTGCCTAACCTTTGCTGAGGGCCTGACCACTGTGAGCCTGAAGTATAGAGACCCAGACCTTGTAATGACAATGTTTCCCTGACCCCTCTGATCTTGCTAACCCTGTTCTTCCCTTTCAGTTTTCCTTCCCTACCAACATAATCTTGAAGAACCTGTGGCTATTTCGGCCCCTTGTAAGCAGGTAAATGCATTGCCATTCCTTCCTCTATATTCCCCACCCCAAACCTACATACTTCCTAGCCGCTCTCTCCTAGGCTCACCTGAGCCTGATCAATCATACCTCAGTCACAAACACTACAGGCCATCCATACAGGGTAAGATCTTTCGGTCAAGACTGTGACAGCTGTAGAAAGGATGATAAACTTCCAAGCCTTTCTTTCTCCCCTTTGGATAGTTCTTCCTGATGTCTAACCATGGTCTTTTTGCTTTAGACTGTTGGAGAGGAATGTCGTCACCAATGCAATGGTCAGGACCACCACAGCCCTCACCATGTTCCATGCAGGGATCAAGGTAACACTCTGGGGTTCCCCAAGTCCCCACTCACCACTCCCTGGAATGGGCTTCTTCTTCTGTTCTGGCTATGGTTTTAATAGTAGGAGGGCCAATGCTGACATGTGCCACTATCCTCCATCATCAGTTGGTGAAGTCCAAGAGCCAGGGCTCCAGGGAAGGTCTGAAGCCTGCTGAGACTGTTGGCCATGTTTATCTGTGCATGTTGCAGTGATGGGTGTCCATGGCCCTCTCAGTTTCTTTTAGTCTATTCATCCTCCAAAAACCATTAGTGTGGAGGGGTTTATGTGGGAATTGTGTCTTATGATGTATACTGTAAATATAATTCAGCATGTTTTATGTTCATACATGACTTTGGATATGTAGCTTTCAAACCTTTCAACCATCAAAGATCTTTATTTCTTCTTCTTTTTTTTTTTTTTTTTTTCAGTTTTTCGAGGTTTCAAGGTAGGGTCTCACTTTAACCCAGGCTGACCTGGAATTCACTCTAGTCTCAGAGTGGCCTCAAATTCACAGTAATCCTCATCCTCTGTCTCCCAAGTGCTGGGTTTAAAGGCTTGCACCACCACACCTGGCTTTATTTCTTTTTTTATATTTTATTCATTTTTAAGAGAGAAAAATGGATATACTAGGGCCTCCTTCCACTACGAACAAACTCCAGGTGCATGTGTTATTTTGTGTATCTGGCTTTACGTGGGTACTGAGGAAACAAACCCAAGCTGTCAGCCTTTGCAAGCAAGTTCCTTTAACTGCTGAGTGGGCCATCTCTCTACCCTAAAAATCTTTATTTCTTTGTATTGATATACTTATTTTTCATGGTTCTGAGAGTCAAACCCAGGGCCTTATACATGCTGCCAGTCAAGTGCTCTACTTCTAGGCCAGCCATAGAGAATTTTTTTTAAATCTTTCTTGTGTTTTGAAAGATTTACCCACCCAATTTAGTGACTAATTAATGTATGCTTTCTGGTGTTACCTAAATTGAGAGAGAAACTCACCTACAATCTATAAAATCTGTGATTTGTTCAATATAGACAACACTTAAGACTTGCACATTGTCTTTTCCCAAATCTGTCTGAGCAAATATAATTGCTTTCTGAGACTTGCTTTTCTAGAAATAAGTTTCAGATGATTCGATAATGTGACAAACTTTTATTCTAAGCATTACTTCTCAGAAAATTGGTCCAACTTCCACTAAGGGGCATCTCTCTTTAAAGGTGCCTAGCCACACAAAAGAATAAGTCTTTCTAAAATCCTTTTTTTTCACGTGTGTGTGTGTGTGTGTTTATCAATGTACATGTGTACACCTGGGTCTCTTGCTGCTCAAATAGATGCCTGTCCAGTTTTACATGGTGGCTGGGGAACTAGACCCAGGCTGGCAGGCTTTGCAAGCAAACATCTTTAACTGTTGTGTCATCTCTCCAGCCCTTAATTTATTTGCACATGGGGGAGGGGGCAGGGTATATAGGCATGTCAGGGTCTCTTGCCACTACAAACAAGGATTCCAGAAGCTTACAACACTTTTTGTCAGGCTTTGAATCCTGGCTGGCAGGTTTTGCAAGCAAGCATCATAAACCTCTGGGCCATCTCCCCAGCCCCATTTTATGAAATCTTAAAGGAAGTTTTACTGTGCCTATAGCTCTCAGTGTCACCAGCACAACTTCAGGGGGCACCATTTGTCTGAAGTACAATGTGACCTTGAGGAACTCAAGTTTGATATACGTGAATGGTGCCTCAGAATTCATTCCTGGCATAACTCACTGGTGTGTTCAGTGTGTAACCTGACCCTACAACAATCTTCACCAGCTGCTAGAATACTTGCTCACCATATAGCAGTGCTGTGCCCTTGCATTTGAGCTATGGTTTGCTCCCCAGAACTGCTTCCACAGTTGTGAGCCCGCCCTTCTAAGAGCTGTACGAAAAGAATTGCTCCAACTTCCAGTCAAAAAATCAGACACACACAAAGGTTGCAGTTATTCAAAAGCACACTGCCAGTTGGTAACAGCCCAGTCTGTCCTTGTGTCTAGAACATTTTGGCACATTACCAGTTCAAAGAAATTTGTGTAGTTGGAAAATCTTTTCCCAACCTCCAAGGAAAAACCACTGTGTGTCTTAGCTTCTCCATTAGTAGTGGGTTTCCCGGCAAAGAACAAAGGCAGAGTTTTCCAATGAATATGCAAAACCACCACCACCACCAGGCAAACCTTGAGGTTTAACCATGCTGTACTATGGTGAGAACTCATGAGGCTCTAGGATCTCTGCCCTGAATAATCACTAATGTCAAATGATCCTCCCAATTTATGTGTGATGGATTTGTAGCTGGCCTGTAATCAGTGGACAGGACAGAAATGTCCAGGGTAACCTGAGAAAGTACATACAGAAAGCTCCCAGTAGCCCAGCACAGAGAGATGTCTGGGCAGTCACAGAGAAAGTGACCATCCTCTGAGCAGCTCTGTGACCCCCTCAGACCAAGTTTAAGCACTCCCCTTCTTTCTAACTAACAGCATGTCAAGGTCCCAGAGAAGACAAGGGCAGACCCTGGCTTGCTAAATCAAAGCAGCTGTTTCTTCCCCTATTGGTGGTAGTTGGCATTTCCTGGGCAGGGCAGACTCTGGAAGACTT
This sequence comes from Zapus hudsonius, assembly GCA_004024765.1. NCBI lineage: Eukaryota > Metazoa > Chordata > Mammalia > Rodentia > Dipodidae > Zapus > Zapus hudsonius. Next base: position 10,789 of record PVHP010020024.1, read on the forward strand.
GAAGTGGGCTCAGACCAGGTTTGTGGTTCTCTTTCTAGGTAAATATCATCCCTCCACTGGCCCGGGCCACAATCAATTTCCGAATTCACCCTACACAGACAGTGCATGAGGTATGTACCATATGTTTCAAACAGCAGTCCTAGGTGAGCCTGGGTTTAGCTATCCCTAGACTGGGCCATTCTCACCTCCATTTTTCAAAGGCTCCTATGTACTTGGCTAGGATAGGAGAGATCTAGTTTCAGGGAACTTGAAGCCTGGAGCTGGGAGGCAAATAGGAATAAATGATAACAACAGAAGCCAGGTGTGGTGTCTCACACCTTTAATCCCAGCACTCAGGAGGGCTAAGGTAGGAGGAAGATCACTGTGAGTTTGAGGCCAGCCTGGATTACATAGTGAGTTTCAGGTCAGCCTGGGCCAGAGTGAGACCCTGCCTCAAAAAGCCCAAAAAATGAATAACAATGGTAGCAACTATATATAGTGGGTCCACTGTGTGCCAAGCACTATTTGAAGGTACCTATGCAGATATTCAGCCCTCACATTACCTGATAAGCTAGGAACTACACCATCTTCATCCCCCTGGGGAAAAGTGAGATGCAGAGCATAAAGCAGCTAAAGAGCAACCCATCCAGCAGTCTAGTTGAATCTATACTACTGCCGTGCCAGCCAGGGATGACCAAGTTACCAGAGGACTGCTACAAAGGAGGACCAGTGCTACCTCAGAGGGTCAAAACAATTATCCCTACCACTCGGAGTTTGAGCTAGGTGTAAAAGGACCATTAGGACCTCGCTAAGCTAAAGAACAGGATAAATTGGAAAGTAAAGGGAACTGATAGCTGTAATTTGGGGATCTGGACTTTGCATCCCATACTGAGGACTTTGGGCTCTCATCTGTCGACAGGAGAAAACTTTCAACAGTCTTCAAATGACAACTTGATAAACTCAGATTTGCTGTTGGGGAGATGATGGTGGTGGTAATGGCAAGGTGACACAAGGGGGAAAGGACAGTTAGGCAGCTCTCTCAGCATCTCAGGCAGTGCAGATGAAGGTCTGAGCTGAGGTCAGGGTCATAAGATGAATAAGGATTACTAACCTTCAAGAGAGAGGGGTGAGGGGTGCCCTGAGAGGAGAGCAAGATGGTTCCAAGTCTTTTATCTCAGATAAATGATCAGGTGTCATATTAGTTACTTACCTTTTTCTTTGACCAGACACCTGACCAGAGGAGTATAAGGAAGGAGAAGCTGATTTCAGCTTATAGTTCAAGGTTACAGCCCACCATGGTGGGGAAGGCATGGCAGAGTTGTTCACATTCAGTCTACAGTCAGGAAGCAGAGAGATGAATGCTGGTGCTCAGCTAGCTTTCTCCTTTTTATCCCATCCAGCACCCCAACCCATGGGATGGTGGTGCCCACAGTTGGGGTGGGCCCTCTTACTCCCTCACAGACATGCCCAGAGAGTTGTTTCTATAGTGATTCCAAATCCTGTTTAATTGACATCTAGAGATTAGCATTTGGAAAGAGCAAGTTCAATTATAAATATAATGGTTTAGAAATTAGAGGAGATATAGTGCTATGTACCTATAGACACAGATCAGCCTGTTCAAAATAGAACCCCCAGTTTAAAAAATGACAAAGAATGTCTCTTGGACTCCAGATGTAGCTCAGTGGCAGAGTGCTTGCCTAATATGCTCAAGGAAATGTATTTTATCCCCAATCCTTCAAAAAATGAGAAGCGTATATTAATAGGCAATTCTAAACACTCCATGTCTAGAGAGAAACATAAACTCAAAGTACAAGCTGGAGGGTTTTTAACATAACCTTTAGCATCAGCAACCGTGTTGTGAAGAAGAGGAGCCTGGTGCTACTAGAGCATATGATGGAACCAGATGTCTCGGGCCACATAAGATCAGAGATAGTGACCTTGATCTAAAAGCTAATGGCTATATTAGCTTTCACATTACACAGCATTTTTGACAACTATAGGGAATTCCAGCTTTTTTAAACATCAGGGTTAGCTAAAAAGAATTCAAAAGGTAAACCTATAGCTGGGGATATGGCTCAGTGGTAGAATGTTCACCTACCATGTGGGAGGCCCTGGGTTTGAGAACCCCACACCACAAAAAAAAAAAAAAGGAGGAGAATCTGAACCTTCAAAAATTAACCAAGGGCTCAGTTGGTAGAGTGCTTGCCTAGTGTGGGCAAAGTCCTGGGTTTGATTCCACCCAAACCAAGTTGCTGGTACATGCCTATAATCCCAGAACTTGAGAGGTAGAGTCAAGATGATCAGAAGTTCAAGGCCATCCTCAGCTACCTAAGAAGTTTAAGGCCAGCCTGAGCTAGAGATCTTGCCTCAAAAAAGAAAAAAAAGTAATCAAAAGGACAACCCAACAAATATCAGATGGATGGTACATTCTAGAACACAACAGGGTTAGGGACATGTCTGTAGCCCAGATCACAGAGGGCTAGGCACACTTAGATTTCCACAGTTCTTTCTCTAAAGTTCTTCCCATGGAGGATTTCATCTGTCCCCACACAGGGAGGGAGGTGTACCCCTCATCAAAGGTCAACACTGGGGAAGGGGAAGCCTGACCCAATGCGACCCCTGAGCTCTGCTGCTTTTCATCGGATGCCAACCTTTGTCCTCTCCCAGGGGACTCATGGGTCCAGGAAATCACTGAATTCCCTTTGCTGAGCTTCTTTCCACCAGCTTTTTTTTTCCAGTTCATTCCAACTCCATCTATTTCCAAGTCTGTTTTCCACCCAGCCTAGGCTTTCATCTCCCTGGTCCTGGCACTCTCTCCCCCTCACCACAGAGGTCTGTCTATCTGATGACACTCCCTAACTCCTGGGTTCATCCTGCCCACCTGCCCCAGTGAGGAATGGAAAGTCTCTGTCATGCAGAAAGCTCACAGGACCCTTTCCTCCTGGTCACTCCTCTCCCTTGCCTGAGGGCCTCGTGCTGGGTCCACTGGATCATGTGGCCTCCACCGTCCGCGTCCTCTGTCTGCACCTGTTCTCTAGGCTAGTGCCAGGGTGTGGATGCAGCTGGGCTCCTGCACCTGTCTGCAGTGAACAAGACTGCCTTGTGGAAAGAAAGATTTGTTCTGAATGGGCATTGAGAAGGAGAAATAAAGCCAATAGGAAAGGATTCCAGGAGCCTCCACTTCAGGGAGAGTTTTAGAATATCTTGGCTGGGCATAGTGGCATACATCTTTAATCCCAGCATTCAGAAGGCAGAGGTAGGAGGATCACTGTGAGTTCAAGGGAAGCCTGGGACTACATAGTGAATCCCAGCTCAGCCTATGCTAGAGCAAGACCACACCTCAAAAATAAAAAAATTAAGAATATGCTATCTTGAACAGTGATGAGGTTCTACCACTGTGAAGGCTCAGTGAGAAGAAAAAATTCCTTCCTGCATCAATTTACCACGTGTCTATCCAGGGCTGCTTACTCTGGACCAGGACTAGACATTCTTTTCATTTTTTTAATGAATTATTGAGTTTATTTGGGGAGAAATCACAATTTGTGGAGTTTATTTAAAGGGAATTGGGACCGGGAAAGGAAGACTGGAACATTTTCATGTGGAAAACATATTTCAAAAAAGTGGAAGTTAATGAGAAATTGAAGCTTAGAGAGTAAAGTTAGAATGAAGCCGGGGAGAGCTAGAAAGACTGAGGCTTACAAAATGAAGTTCAGAAGGGGTGGCAAACACATGAAAAGCCAAAGCAACTGGGGTTTAGAAGGTGAGGTCCCAAAGGGGCTGCAAACACATGGAGCGCCCATGTGACAGGCCCTGAATGGCAATCCAAGCAGAGTAAATTCAGGGACCATTAAACAGATAGAGCAGGGAGATTGAGATTAAAGAGGGGAACACACTTGATATGCTTTCTCAAGGGGAGAAGCGGGGAAAAGGAGAGAGCCCACCCACATGGCTGATCCAGAATGGGAATCCACACATGCTAAATTAGAGACCACCAGACAGAACAGAGAGACTAGAATTAAAGAGACATTAAAAGTGGGGTTAGGTCTCTTTTCCCCACCCGGGAACCAAGAGTCACATAGGGGAAGCTCAGACCACACCACACAGACAAGAGGGTCTCAGGAACTGAAGATGGTCTCAGGAAGAAGAGTCCCCCATTCTTTTCAGTTTTAAAAAATGTTTTTACCTGTACTGGTAATTGAATTTAGGGCCTCGTGTATACTTGATAAGCACTCTACCACTATATTCCAAGCCCTGTCTCCACCTTTTTCTACCTGTTATTTTAAAATAGGACCTCATTAAATTGCTTACCCTGTCCTTCAACTTGCAATCCTTCTGTGAGTTTGAGACCAACCTGGGCTGTAGTGAGTTCAGAGCCAGCCTGAGCTATACAGTGGAGCATGGTCTCTAAAAGTACTATCTTTTACATTAGCATACAAAGTAACATTTCCTTACGGCATCTTCCCACATACATAGTGTTGATTCATCCACCCCAAGCTGTACGGCACTCTCTTCTCTCTTCCCTCTCATCTTGTACCTCCCCTCAGTCCTCACCCTCCTCAATTCATATCATGTGTTCTATTACTCTTCCTCCCTCCCTTCCCCTTCATGGACCCCTGTCTATTTTCCTGGCCTTTACTCACACTCACTTCCACATATATAAAAATTAGGAGCTCGGATCCACACGTGAAAGAGGACATGTGATATTTGTCTTTCTGGTTCTGAATTACCTCACTCAATAGAATATTTTCCAGGTTCATCCATTTTCCTGCAAATTTTATAACTTCATTTTTCTTTATGGCTCAGTAAAATTCCATTATGTATGTATGCCATCTCTTCATTATCCATTCATCTGTTGATGGACATCTAGGCAGGTTCCATTTCCTGGCTCTTGTGAATAGCGTTGCAATAGACATAGATACATACACAAGTACCCATGTGGTAAGATAACAGTCTTTGGGGTATATGCCCAGGAATGAAATATCTGGGCAGTTTATTGTTATATTTTTTAAAGAACTTCTACATTTATTTCCATGTGTAAATGATTAGGAGGCATTAACTGGGCATGGTGGCACACACAGGGAATCCAAGCACTCAGAAGGCTGATGAAGGAGAATGGAGAGTTTTCGGCTAGCCTAGACTATAGTGAGTTCCATGCCAGCCTGAACTATACATTGAGGCATTGTTCAAAAATAAAAAACTTTTGCCGGGTATGGTAGCACACACCTTTAATCCTAGCACTCGGGAGGCAGAGGTAGGAGGATTGCTGTGAGTTCAAGGCCACCCTGAGACTCCATAGTGATTCCAGGTCAGCCTGGACTAGAACGAGACCCTACCTTGAAAAACCAAAAAAAAAAAAAAAAGAAAAGAAAAGACAAAAATAAAAAACTTTTTAAAGGCTAGCAACCTATTATTTATTTCTAATGAAGGGACTCCTTTCCCTGGATAATAGAGGTACAATAGTGAGACTGGAAGAAGGGACCATCAATGGAGACAGCTCCAAGCTCACTTTAGACATGACCTTTCAGTTCTCTGGTCTTTATCACACATTTTTACAACTTTATGGTGTTCTCTGATGGTTGTTTATAAAGATAATTTTCTCTCACATAAGTGTTAAATTTGTTAGATGGAATAACAATGGATATTCTAAATTTATTTATTTATTTATTTATTTATTTATTTATTTATTTATTTATTTATTTATTTATTTGCAAGCAGAGAGAGATAGAAGAGAGACAGACAGAGAGAATGGGTGTGCCAGGACCTCCATCCACTGCAAACAAACTCCAGATGCATGTGCCACTTCATGCATCTGGCTTTACATGGGTACTGGGGAATGGAACTTGGGTTGTTCCATTAACCACTAAGCCATCTCTCCAGCCCAAAAATAGACATTTTAAAGTTGGGTCAGGGTTTTAGGTATAGCAAGTCTAGCTTCCATCCAGCTGTATGGCTGATTACTAGAAAACCCATGACAGGTTGTCACTTGATATATGGCATCCCTTTCTTTTACAACTTAATTGTGAAAGTCTCCCTTACAGTGAACTGAAGTGAGGCTTCCTATATTCTTCCAGTTTGTACATACTGCCCAGGATATAACATAGTACTAGACACATCACAACACGGAGAATTTCAGCTCATCCTAACAGGCGAACAAGTGGAGGCAGTGGAAGGTCATGAGCTTGCCCAAGGTCACACAAGTGTGAGTGATTGTCCAAGGCACATAGTCTTTTGTCATGCTTCAGTTTTTTTTTTTCATGTCCTTCTCTGTGCTGAAAATAGCTCTTGTCTCTCCTCCATCAGTTTCATATCCTTCCTTCAAACTGAGGCTCAGAACTCCCGCCATAAAAACATCCATCTCAGATAGATACCTTTCTGACCCTCACTTCTTCCACTAGTGTGTACTCAGGAAACAGAAACACTTCATTCTTGCATAATCCCATGGATAGTCAACCAGGCACTACCAACTCTATAACCCTGGGCTAGTTACTTCATGAGACAACACCTATTGATTTTACTGGTTCTCATCTTTGTAGCACAAATGTAGTGTTTATTGCATGTCTTCCATGTGTTGTTGACCCTGGAATCCAGAAATGAGATAGACACAGTCCCTGCCTTTGCATAAGTCCCTGGCCTCTTGCTGAAAGGAGCCAGTCTGTAGTCCTCCTTCAGTTTCTATAGCCAGAAACTTTTTAAGTGATCTGAGGCAGGAGACAGTGGGCACAATCCCAACCTACCTCATAGGTGGATAACTTTGGGAGCCTTTCAATAGTCATAGGCAGGAAGGAGAAATTTGTGATGAGCCGGGTCAGTACCATTGTGCTGTTTGGGGGTGCAAATCCTGGACATCAGGTGGCTGTTCACCAAGCCAACCAGATACAGACTTACAGGTCTCCCACCCGTACCCATCCATGCTCATCCAACTGCTGTTACCCTATTACCCTTACCCTGCTTAGTTGGGATCTCAGTTCTCCCAAACCTTGGGAAATGGGAAAAACCTGGGGCCTTCGAGCCTAAATGTACAGTAAGGATCCAGGAACAACACTTACTATTCAGTGTTCAGAGGTCACCAAATCCCATCTGCCTGTTGGCCCCTTAGCCAAGGTCAGCCGTAGAGCCTTTCCCCTCAACCCTTAGCTGGGATCCCCCAGCTCCAAGTTTTAAAAATTCTAGTTTATTGTTACCTCCTCTGACAACTTTGGTGGTACACATGGTAAAAGCTGTCTATAACCTTGTGTCAATTCACCCAACCCCAACCTAACTATGGATTGTTGGCTTAGCTTAAATCCTAGACCCCCTTATTATGTTGGACTTGCATTTATAGACTCTATACCACTTACCCTTCTTAAATTAGTGCCTCATAAGGACATCAGTGTCTGCCCTTGGGAATCCTCCCTTATCATAGGAGATATAATAAACAATGGGAGTTGCTTCAGGTCTCAAGACTATCCTCTAAAGGATACCCCTATGCTGATGTCTGCCTTGGTTCCAATACATATGTCATTAAGAAATCTAAAAACTCAATAGGTCTAACTAATGACTACCTTCTGGCAGCACCAAAGGGGGCCTGGTTCGCTTGTACTTCGGGCTTGACCCCCTTCATAGCTAAGTCTTTTATTAAAGACAAGCCTGACCTCTGTGCCCTTGTGCACATCCTACCACGGATGCTGCACTACCAAGGAACAGCCGGGATACAACATCTGCTGATCCCCTCTTCCCATCCTAGACCTCGATGGGCTGTCCCCATACTCATCCCAGCCTTGGTTGGTCTAGGTACTGTAGAGTCTGCTGCCCTAGGCAGTACCTCCTTAATCCTTGGACAGGAAAATTACAAACAACTTGGCCATATCATAGATCAAGATCTCTCCAAACTCCAGTCAGCTACCTCCTATCTCAAAAAATAGGTCGATTCTCTGGCAGAAATGGTCCTCCAAAATAGGAGAAGGTTTGACCTTCTCTTCCTCAAAGAAGGGGGTCTTTGCATAGATTTAGGAGAGGCTTGTTGTTTCTACACAAACCATTCTGGTGTCATCAGGGACACACTCCAAGAACTCAAATCTCACATAATAGAATGGGACAAAGAATGCTCCCAAACTTATTCTTGGTTCCACTGGTTCTTCAGTTGGTCACCTGGCTACCTATACTAATCTCTGCTATTGCAGGCCCCTTGCTACTCCTGCTACTAATTCTCATCTTTGGTCCCAGCTTTATAAACACTCTACTTCGCTTTGTACAGTCCCATATCTCAGCACTAAAGCATATGGTTTTAAGGACCCAATATGACCCTTTAGTAATGGAAATAACAGGAAACGAGTAGCCGGAATCAAGGGTTTGATTCAGTTACAACTCAGAGGGGGGATTGAAGAGCTAGGGTTGGCCAGAGGGCCTCCATTTTGTTATGACTTCTCTGTAGCCCCTTGTTCCAGAAAAAACCACCAACTGTCCTGGGTCCCAACCCAACCAATCAGCTCCTAGTTTTCCCAGCACCCAGGTCAAAATAACCCACCTGTTCCTAGTTTCCTCGCAACCATGTCAAAATGACTTATGTTTTATCATTCTAGCTGCTACTGTAACTGCAAGTCCCTACTACCCTACCCCACCCCTGGGTCCAACCAATCCTGTTAAAGTCACCACGGCAGAGTTTGCCAACATTCTGATTCTGAGACCACTAGTTCCCAAAAGTAGACCCCAGGACATCTCCTCACCTGGACCTGACCAATCCTGTTAAAGGTTACCCCAACTCCTCCCTCGGGCCACTGGCCAGCACCTGTTTGTGGGTTTTTTCTTTAAAAAGCCTGTGAGCCAACACTTCAAGGACACAGTCCCAGCTCACAGTCTGGCTGTGTCCCTAATCTATTAGCTTGCAAGTCCACAGCAATAAAGATATCCTGCTTCTGAGATCATTTGGTACCTGCCTCGTCATTTGTGCGCACCCAGACCCAACAGTACCAAAACTCGGGGGGTGGGGGAGGGGGCATGTTACTAGGACTTGAACTTGGGTCTTCATGCATGCTAGGCAAGTATTCTATCTCTGAATCTCCCAGTGAATTGAGAATTGAATTAGAGTATTTGCTACATTAGTGCTGGGGTGAAACTGAGCTCTGAGTGAAGGTAATTTCTCCTGACCCTCACTCACTCCCTGTAGGAAGTTTGCTTTGGCTTATATGGTAATTTCTGAGCTGGAAGTGGGAACCCTCCAGATGAAGTTGTTTGCATATTTCTAGGACACCCTGGCCTAAAGGGGTACTCAGTATTGCACTGCCATTCAGGTGATCACCAGTTGTGAGATGTCACCCTTTCTAAGTCAAAGGCCTGATGTAATGGGTTGAGACTGATGTTGAGGATTTCCTTGGATGATGGCAGGGTTAGGGAACTATGGCAAGCCTCCTGGTCCATTCTTACATGTGGCCTACTCCTCAGGGTCTAGTCTGCATCTTTCCTGGGATTAGACCTTTCCCTGGCTTCCCTCTAATCACCTCAGGCTAAATTTTCTAGGAGTTTCTTTCAGGTCCTTCCCAAGGAAAAGAGGCACTTAAAAGAGAAAACTTTAACAGCAGCACCCGACTCCTGGCCTTTTGTGTGAACTAAGCTCTTCTTGGCTCCGTGCAGCTGAGAATGCCCACGGAAAAGAAAGAAAAGTGTATGGCCCTCGCTTCACCTGGCTAAGGCTTTCAGGTTGGAGCAGGATTATTCCCTTGCCTGAGAAGGTTGACACTCCCATTTTACTGGATGAATACTTTTACCCAGCTCACAACCCAAGGAGACAGACACAATTTCCTCATTACTCAGTGCTCCTCTGACTCATGGCTGTAAAATAATCCTCCTAACACTTAGCTGAAATCTACCACACTTGCTTTCTAGGAAGACTCAGATCCCATAGCTAGGTATTTGGAACTGAAGTCTCAGTGCAAAAGAGAGATAATATCAAGAGTTTGAGGCCAGCCTGGGCTACATAGCAAGTTCCAGGCCAGCCTGAACTACAAAGTGAGACTCCCAAAAATTTTTTCTATAAATCCTAGAGCTCTACCTTACTAGAGAGACATCCAGACTGCTTATGTCTATTTAGAAAACAGATAAATGAGAAATCTAACCCCCTTTGTTTCCACCCTGTAGGTCCTAGAATTTGTCAAGAACACTGTGGCTGATGACCGAGTCCAGTTTCATGTGTTGAGAGCCTTTGACCCCCTGCCCATCAGTCCCTCTGATGACCAAGCCTTGGGCTACCAGCTGCTCCAACAGACCATACGGTCCATCTTTCCCGAAGTCAATATTGTTACCCCCGGTAATGACTTCATCAGCTGCAGCTGGAGGGAGGTGGGGGCTGAGCTATTTCCTATCTGATATCTCCTACCCCACCCCCAACCCAGCTGTTCATCCTGGAAACAGCTGGTTGATTCTGCTCCTGATTGGCCTGGAACTCTATTTTTCCCTTGGGGTGGAAATGAGAAAGCAAACAGGAAAGGAACAGAAACAATTAGGTCAGTTGAACCTGGGTCCTTGCTTAACCCAGACCAACAAAGACCTGTGCCCTTCTGACATAGAGGAGGGTTGGCTTAGAATCCACCCCTCCTCTGAAGGAGTCACCTCATTACCACTTTAGGATAATAGCTCAGTAGCAGGGCTCCAAATGTCAACCCAGAAAAGCCTCTGGGTCAGTGACATTCATATTGACCCCATTTCATCCTCTCCAGCCCAGTCCAATTTCCCCAACTCCCTCTGTATCTTTTCACTGGACTTTCTGTGCCAGCCAGTCAGTCTCTGATAATGCTTCTCCAACACATGAGGAGAGGAGATGCACCTAAGGAATAACGTAAAATGCAAACCAACTGAACCCACTCTCAAATCCATTACCCAGATCAGAATGGGATCCTGGAATCTGCCCCCTGTAACAGATCCCTCCAGGTGGTTCTGACCCGGTGATGGCTGGGCAGTTTCAGAATTCCGAGTGTGGAGGAGATATTTCCATGTGAAAACCCCTGCCCAGCACCTTGTATATAGGTTTAATGGTTGATCTCTCTGAGGCCTGGAATTTCCTCTCAGCCTCAGAGGCTCCCTCCCTTCCCTCTCCCTTCTGGGCCACTGGCAATAATCCCATTAGTGGGGTCAACTGGAAGAAATTCACAAAGCACAAAATTGGGAACCCCTTTAAAGCTAGGAAAAGAAAATACAAATTACCATCTGTAATCATCCCACCACACTTGAGTGTATGCTTAGGATACCTTTTTCCAAAGAATATGCCTATGGGGAATACATCCCCACCCCAGCTGGGTGATCTGTCTCCCTTCAGGTGAGTAAGAGACTGGGAAGTATCCTGAGACTCCAGGAAAGAATCAAACCTCAGAGGATGAGACTAGCAGAATATCATGTAGAGATGGTGGTGTTCACCTTTCATCCCAGCACTTGGGAAGCTGAGGTAGGAGGACTGTCACGAATTCAAGTTCAGCCTTGTTCTAGATCAGCCTGGGCTAGAATGAGACCCTACCTCAAGAAATAAACCAAAACAACAAAAAACACCAGAGTGTTTACTTTTGACTCAGGGGAATACAGGAAAAAAAGGCCAGGAGATAAAGAAATAATCACTAAAAGCCTGGTGTGGTGGTGCATGTCTTTAACCCCAGCATTTGGGAGGCAGAAGTAAGAGGATTGCCATGAGTTCAAGGCCACCCTGAGACTATATAGAGAATTCCAGGCCAGCCTGGGCTAGAACAAGACCCTGCCTCAAAAAAAAAAGGAAGGAAAGAAAGAAAGAGAAAAATTATTGCTAGACTGATGGTTTCTGAAACATTGAATAGCCTGGCTATGAGGAAGAAATAAGGATATTGGCTCCATAGCCATCAGGGAAAGAGGACACAGCTTTGGACCAGTCTCATTAATGACCTCATGAAGAGAGTCCATGTTCCTAGCTAAAACGATGGTTTTATAAGGCTTTACAGAAAGGGCAACTTAGCCAACCAAAAAATTCCTAGGCACATGCTCTTAAGAGCCTCAAGCATTGCTCCACACTGTGAACAGTGACCCAAGGTCCTAATCTCCCAGCCAGTTCCTCCCACCACCCCCCCCATTTCACTGGTTTAGCTGCTCACATCAAGCCCCTTTCCTCTTCCATCTGTAGGTATTTGTATTGCCAACACAGACAGCCGACACTATGCCAACCTCACCACTGGCATCTATCTGTTCAACCCCGTCTACTTGCAGCCTCAGGGTTTCAGCAGGTGAGTGTGACAAATATAAGCAGTAGAGCAGAGAGGAGATACATCCGACCTGTCCCTTCCCACTCGGCTGGATCACAGGGACAAGCTAGGGTTTGACAAACTAAACTGGAGACATTGTAGATGCCAGCTGGCCCCACTGCCAGAATGAGAGACTTGAGTAACTGGTAAAAACCTAATAAAAATAAGATCCTTGGGTGAAGCAGAGCATGGTGGCACTTCCTAGAAGTTCCAGAACTTGAGAGGCTGAGACAGGAGGATCAGAAATTCAAATCAAGCCTGGGCTATGTATCAATATAGTGCCTGGGGGAAAAAAAACAAAAATAAAAACTGCCAGGCAGGGTGGCATACACCTTTAGTCCCAGCACTTGGGAGGCAGAGGTAGGAGTATTACTGTGAGTTTGAGGCCACCTTGAGACTACATAAGGAATTCCAGGTCAGCCTGAGTTAGAGCTACAAGCTTGAAATATCAAACAAACAACAACAAAAATAATAACTCTCTTAAATTCTCTTCCAATGGGAAGCTAACTGCAACACTCCCTTTGGAAGAGTGCTTATCCTGCATTGTATTTTCTCTACTTCCAACATTCTTTGCAATGTAAACATGGATGTGGTTGCCTTCTCAGAAGAAATACTATAGAAATCCAAGATATGAGCAGTAATTTTAACTGTCATGTGTGACCTACTATTTTGTGGATTCTTCAGCAAATTTTGAATCCTAGGGTGTGGGAAGATAATTCCCATTTAGCTTTCTATAACCTACCATATCCAGACCCAACATCCCCACTCCAAATCACTTGCAGACAGAATGAAAATACTTGAATATTGAATGAGCTGTCATGTTTGTTTGTTAAAATGGAATAGGGGGAGTAGCTACTTTGTTTCCTGGGGTCACAGTGTGTTCCTGCTGCACCAGGAGGTCCCTCGTGCTATTTTGTTTCCTCTGAGGTCACAAGTGTAGTTTGTCACTTCTTGGGTGTGCATGAGAGCAGGGCACCAAGGTGAAGTAGAGACTGGATAAGTGTCGTGGACAGTTGACTTCCTGTCTTCTCTCACCCCAAGCAAGATGAAGTTTAGAGAAAATGGAAGTAGGGGATTTTGTCCTAAGAGGAAAAGAATCAGGATGCAAATTCTCCCAGAATAGAGATTATTGAGTGGCTGTCAGAAGAGAAGATTGGGTGAACACCCCACTGTTCCTTGCCATGAGCACTTGAGAAATAAGCAGTATGTTAAACCTTATAAACGCTTCTTTCACCTTGCCGACTTGGAGCGTCAAAGGCCAGTTGTATGGGGGTGGGAGGGGGAGCAGAGAGTACTCTGTCATGATACTTGTCCTGTAGCACTTGGTCTTCCTCTCCTCCCTCAAATGTTTCTTCCCTCAGCATCCACGGAATCAATGAGAAAATCTCGGTCCAAGCCTACCAAACCCAAGTGAAGTTCATCTTTGAGTTAATCCAGAATGCTGACGCTCACACTGACAAGAAGCCAGCTCCTCATCAGCATGAACTGTGAGGCAAGGAGCCAGCTGGGTTGGGGGTACCCAAGCCTGAGCCAGGACCAACCAACCCAAGGGGGAAAACCAATGGTGATAAAAGTTTGGGGTTGGACTGCATTGTAATATAAAGCTCACCTGTCCTGGCTTCCTCCTCCACTCACCAGAGAGCAGGGCTGAGTAGTGACAGGATGAACAGAATCTGGCCTCTCTTTCATCCAGAATCTGCTTCCCTCCACTGAGTGGCACTTTCTCCTGTCTCAGGAGGTGTGGCTGTTTAAACTGTTTAACTGTTTCACCCTCTCTGACTTAAATGTAGATTTGGAAAATCCCAACCAAGTTTTACCTATTAATTTAGGACACTATTTCTGAATTGTCTTCCCTGGCATTTCTATATTGTTCTATATTTCCTCTTCCCTGTCATCCTTCTCTTCTTGACTGCCTCCTCTCCAGTTTTCCACAGCTAGAGTAGGACTCAGTCAAAATGAGATGTTCCCCCCAGTTACCATCACAGTTGGCCATTACAGATGGACCTGAGGTGGGGACTTTGCAAGAACCCCAGACCTCCTGGTTCTAGAGGCTAGGGCCTGAGAAAGAAAGCTGCTGTCCTTGGGCTCCTCCCAAGGGCTCCTAGGGCTTCACTCCCTCCCCTGTCCTGTTCCTGCCACCTGCTGCTGTCCCACTCCAAGCACTAATCTGTGGAAACATTCCCTGGCACATCTTATGGGTGAGCTCCCTGGGGAGAGAGACACTTATGACCCAGCCTCTCAGTGGAGCCCAGGACCAGCAGAACTCTGGCCCTGACATCATGTCCTAGTTCAGACTGACTAAGGGGAAGTGGAGGGCATAGGGGTGGTGCGGTTCTAGAGGGGCCATGCCCTGGGCAAGTGGGGTATAGAGAAGAGACTGGAGCTGGCCTCCATTAGGGGAGAGCACAGCTCCTGTCTTCTTTCTGGACTCCAGCGCTGAGCATATTTGAGTCTGCTCAGTGGCTGCCAGGTGGGGGCATTGGAAAGCAGCATTTCTCGGCTCAAGGCCAGGATCTGTCCTTTGTGGATCACAAGGGAGTCGGGTCACAAAGGGAGACACAGAGGGAACTGGGACTTGAGAGACTTTTTTTCCTCATCAGGCTAGGACCTTCTAGGTCTTCTGGGGGTTGGTAGCAGGGGCTTTCCTTGCCCTCTTCTTAGACTCTCCCTGCCCCCTCTCACCCCTAATTCCTCACCTCCCTCCCCTGAATGTGAACTGCTCCTTGGAGCTCTGGCTTAATTGTCAGTGTTAAAAACAGTGTGTGAATTATTCAAGCTTTTTTCTACTCCTCCTAAGATTCACATTCCTTCCCTCACTCTCTCTTTTTGGCCAATTCAGTACTTATTCAGTCTTTGTTTGAGGGCAAGCTTAGAACAAAACTCCTTCACATTTGTGCAGAGCCTACAAAGTTGTTCATCACCTTATCTCGGCGGAGCCCCACCAGAACCCTGTGAAGAAGGTATTGTTACCCCTGTCTACAGGGGTGGAGTTGATTCTGCATGAATGCTGAAGGGCAAGTGCTCAAGCCCAGGTCACCTGACCTCCAAATTCACTGTGACTCTGTGATCCTATGTCACCTATTTCCCATTGATCATCTTATTTAATCCTGTAACTTGAGCATGTCCTCAGAATTCATATGTTGGAGATTTACTCCCCAAAATCACATGAGGATGAGATTGAGGGTGAAACTGGACTCCCCAGCAAGAAGGACCTCACCAGAAGGTGAACCAAGGCTTTCCACCTGCCCCTTTCCCCACCACTTGATATTGAAGCTCTATAAATATGAGCCCAAATAAACCTCCTTTCTTTATAACTCACCCAGTCTGTGGTACTGTGGGCTTGGAAACAGAAAGCAGTCATACAACTCTAATGTGTTAGTCCCCATTTTTCACAGATGAAAAACCTGAGAGTCCAAAGTTTAAAAACTCCAAGGTTATCCAAGGTCATGTAAGTGTTATAAGGGCAGGATCTATCTGAATCCAAAATCCTGAAGCGAGAACAGTCTTAAGGGACAGCTCCATAATTACAGGGCAGGTCAAAACTCCCCAAGTTCAACCCCGTAGAGAAGGTGGGATAAACAAGAGACCCATAACCACAGCCAATCAGTCAACACAGGATAAGCCAGACCCCAACGATTTTCAACACAACCTAAAGCAGAAGTACTGAGGCACCTAAGACCTCAACAATAAAGCAGTCTTAATACTCATCCACCATGACTCAGGGAACTGAGTGGAAGAGGGGGCAGAAAGATTGTAAGAGCCATGGTGGGGGAGAACTCCCAAAGACATCGCCCCCTTCAGTAACAACATACAAAGGGGGATAACAACATACAAAGAGGGGTGGAACCCGACTGGCTCCTAGGCAATCCATAATCCCCTACTCCATGGACTGATCCAGGCAGCCCACGGAGGAGGATACCCAGCTGATTGGGGATAGGGAAGAGGGGATAACAACTCATTATTGGTTCATTAAATGTATCTCATTATGGATAATAAAAATAAATAAATAAAAAACTAAAAAAAAATACCTCCCCAAGTTCAAACTTGCACATGCTGTCTTCTCTGAGAACCTGTGGTGTTTGCCTCATTCACTGAGGTCCAGGGAGATGGCGAAGACAAAAGCTCCTCGTACTGCTGATTTAGTTCCTAGCTTCAAGCCCTCTGTTTCCCTGGCTGACCTCTCCAATTCCCACCTCTCCCATTATCTGCCAGCATGTCTTACTCACCCAGCCCTAGCCCCTGGCTTCAGCTCCTTTCCCTTCTCTGAAAACAACTAGGTCTCTGATGATCCACAGAGTAACTGTGAGAAGAATGAGCAAGGACCCTGCTCCCCATGCAGCCTCACAGCCTCTTCCAACTTTAGAAAGGACAGGCTTCTGGAAATCCTGTGAGAGGAAAGGCCCTTGAGCAAGAAATCCTGCCTGGTGTGGTGGCACACACTTTTAATCCCAGAAGGCAGAGGTAGGAAGATCATTTAGAGTTCAAGGCCATCCTGGGACTCCAGAGTAAGTTCTGGGTCAGCCTGGGCTAGAGTATGACCCTATCTTAGAGAAAGAGAGAGATCCTTGCATGAAAACACAAACCCCAGCCCAGTGGCCCTGAGGGCTTCTGGAAGAAATGGTTCAAAATGCTGGCCTAGCCAGATCAACTGGAGCCAAGACTGGGATGGGACAAGTGAGACATTCCTTCACCCCTCTGCCCACCCACCTACACTCCCCAAACCCACCTTTGAAAAGGCTCCAGCAGGCAAGTACCCACACACAATCTCAACCCTTCTTTCTTTTGTCTCACCTCACTCCACCCATATGTGGAAGAAGACAAAGTATGCACGGACAAGGAGAAAGAGAAGGGGAAGGAAAGGGTAAACCGTGCAGGAATCTATGACTGAATTTGCCTACTAAAAACGTCCATTATTCTTTTCTTTCAGGGGAGACGGTAGTCCCTATGTAAGAGCTGAATATTTTATTAAATGTGTTTGAACATTTAAATCAAATATTTTTATTAAAATGAAACAATTTACAATTTGGAGACTGAGTGGTGCAGGATTTTGGCATTCAGGGGGGCTCCCCCCAAACTTATGAACCCCAATATTGGGTCCTCTCCTATTTTTAACCAAGAATGATTTTTTGAAAAGACCCAAGGATAAATTATGAATTATTAAGTTTCTTTAGGGAGTAATCACAAATTGTGAGGTTTATTTAAGGACTCTGGGATCTAGGAAGAAGGCAAAAACAAAGTCATAAGCACATGGAAAGTAGGAAATACGCATTCGTGTGGCAAACACAGCATAGTAAGAGAAATTGAGGTTTTTAGGGAAAGACTTGAGCCACAAGCACGTGGAAGGTAGAACCCAGGAGCTTGTGGAGGGAGAAGAAACACACAAAGCATCTGCCCTCAGCTTCCCCATGGAAGAAAGCTAAGAGGGCACATGGTGCTGGCTAAAGGAAGAATAAGAGAGGGAAAATATCAAAGCAGAGACCAAGAAATTCAGATGAGACCTGAGTAGTAAAGAGAGTTATATCCATGGTTAGAGAAATTGCCCACATGAGGGATCTGGCGAGTAAAGGAAACTCACATGTGGTAGATTCAGAGACCAGAGGAAAATCAAACATGTAATTAAAGTGAGAAGTTACCCCAAATACAAAGCAGAGGCAAGCTGAGCAGAAAACTCAGCTCGAGAAACAGTATTCTGGGCTGGAGAAGTGGCTTAGCACTTAAGGCATTTTCCTGCAAAGCAGAAGGACCCAAATTTGATTCCCCAGTGCCCACGTAAAGCCAGATGCGCAAGGTGGGGTATGTGTCTCTAGTTCAGTTGCAGTGGCCTGAGGCCCTGGAGCACTCATCCTCTCTCTGTGCCTGCCTCTTTCTCTCTCTCTCACTCTCCCTCAAATAAATAAAAAATTTTTTTAAAAAAAGAAGAAACCAGGGGTTGGGGATTTGGCTCAGTGGATGAGCGCTTGCCTAGCAAGCGCAAGGCCCTGGGTTCAGTCCTCAGCACCGCAAAAAAAAAAAATCACAAAAGACCAAAAAAAAAAAAAAACAAGGGAAAAAGAAGAAACCATATTCTGTTCTCCTCCTCCCAGCTAGGCTGTGGGTGGGGGGAGAGATCCAGACTCACATGTATTCAAGCAGCACAGGGAGGCAAGGAGGAACACAGAGAAAGAAGGCCAGAAACAGACTGGAAATGTATTCAGGTATGTAAAGGGGAAGACCCAATTGGTTTGTAGACTCGAAGGTGCAAGCTCCTAGGCCAGCCCACCTGGGTAGTAAAGACCTAGCATTCTACACAGTGGAGGGGGAGGGGCACTGCAGCTGTTATAGATGAGTCTCAATCAGACATGATTTCCATTCATGCCAGGGCGAGATGGCATTGCTTTAGTTTCTAATTAAAACTGCCTAAAAGAAACTAGCTTTGGGCTGGAGAGATGGCTCAGGGGTTAAGGTGCTTGCCTGCAATGTCTAGAGACCCAGGTTCAATTTCACAATACCCACTCAAATGCACAAAGTGGCGCATGCTTTAGAGTTTGTCTGCAGCGGCTAGAGGCACTGGTGTGCCCAATCACTCTGTCTCTCTTCTCTCTGTCTCTCTACTTGCAAATAAAAATAAAAACTAATTTTTTAAAAAAGAAGCTAGCTTTCTCCTATTTCTCCTTCATAAGGAGATAGTTCAGCTGATAAAGTGCTTGCCACACACGCATGAGGACCAGAGTTCAATCCCTGGCATGCACATAAAAAGCTGGGTACACAGGGGTGGTGGTGCACACCTTTAATCTCAGCTCTGGGGAGGGAGAGGAAGGAGGATTGCTGTGAGTTCAAGGGCAGTCTGGGACTACAGAGTGAATTCCAGGTCAGCCTGGGCTAGAATGAGACCCCATCTTGGAAAAAAAAAAAAAAGCACAATTCTGGGTTGGAGAGATGGCTCAGCAGTTAAAGGTACTTGATTACAAAGCCTGACAGCCTGGGTTTAATTCTGCAGTACCCATGGAAAGCCAGGTACACAAAGTGGTGCATGCATCTGGGGTTCATTTGCAATGGCGGGAAGCCATGGCATGCCCATACTCTCTCTGTCTTTCCTTCCCTATCTTAAAATATATATATTTTACAAAAGCTGGATACAGTGAGACTTGTCTGTAATCCCAGCACTAGAGAATCAGAAACAAAAGGATCCCTAGGTTCAGCTGGCTAGTCCATCTAATTTAATTGGTGAGCTCCAGGGTCAGACCCTTTCTCACTAAATAAGGTAGAAAAAGACACTTGACATTGATCTCTGGCCTACACACACATATGTGCATGCATATCTACACTTACACATACACACAAATAAGTACATACACAAATAAATATAAATATAAATAAGGTTCAGCCAAGGGAGAAAACAACATAAATAATCAAATAATTTGTAATTCTAGTGTGCAATATCCATTACAAATATCAACAATGAAATCATCTTTCAATATATTACATTTAGATCTAAGAATATAACAATCTCAGAATAGAAAAAAATATCAGATTAGCCAGGCATGGTGGTGCACATCTTTAATTCCAGCACTTGGGAGGCTGAGATAGGAGGATCACCATGAGTTCCAGGCCAGCCTGGGCTAGAGTAAGACCCTGCCTTAAAAAAAGTCAGAATAATATAAAACACTTAGTACTGCAAAATGTTCTTTGGCCATTATGCATTGTTACAAATACACTAATTCATGGAGAACCCAAGAACCGGGAATTAGCACTCCAAGAGAATCAAGAAAATGGACACCCCACACAGCTGGGAAATTAATGTGGCTTGCAAGAATCTATTCCACTCATGCTATCTGGGAGGGAAATTTTGACAAGTTAATTTCCTTTTGTCTTAACTAGCCATTTTAACAGCTCACTTCCTCCCTGTACTCAATCTCCAAAGCTCCATCTGTCTCCAGAATCCACAACAACAACCCACAAGTCTTCAGAGAGGTAGACAGATCACTTTTCCTAAGGATGAAGGGAGTTCTTGCTTTGACAGCACATATAATGAAATGGGGATGGTACACGATTAGAATGGCCCCTGTACAAAGATGACATGAGAAGTTGTGAAGGGGTCCATATTTTTAATGCATCTATACTTCAAAACATCACACTGGTGACAAAAATGTATTCGATGCTTATCAATTTAACATCATAGAGCTGTGCTCCTGGAGCCTAGACTT